>CACRXP010000089.1:1122706-1232055 GCA_902702965.1 Spirometra erinaceieuropaei | reverse complement strand
CTCAAATAAACTGAACTGAACTGAACTGAACCCAAGTTCTAGGTTCAATCCGTCAAAAATTTTGGATTCTAAAAGGAACCGCTTCTGTCAAACATGTCATCGGTAGATGTCTACTTTGCAGACGCAAATTTCGACAACTTCAGGGGCAGATGAGGTCCCCGCTTCCTTTAAATAGAACAGAAGTCGGCTGGTATCCTTTCAAGTGCGTTGGGGTGGACTATTCTGGTCCGTTGATGGTCAAACGTGTACGATCTTCTGAGAAACGCTATGGTTGTGTGTTTGGCTGCTTACAGACGTGAGCAGCTCATCTTGAGATAGCCGCCAGCCTGACCACGAATTCTCCCATTCAGTGTCTGATGAGATTCGTGAGTAGACGCGGACGTACCACTGACGTCTACAGTGACAAGGGAACCAATTTTGTTGGAGCAGTATAGGGACTCCGAAAGGACGTACACAATTGGGACCAAAAGAGAGTGTCGGACCAACTGTTAACTCTAGAGATACAGTGGCATTTTAGCCCACCCGCTGCCAGCCATCGGAGAGGCATCTGGGAATGCATGGCCATGTCTCTACGACGGATTCTTCTTGCTCTCTGTAAGGAACAGTCTCTAACTGACGAACAGCTCGGCACCCTCTTCGTGCAGGCTGAACGTATATCAATAGACCGCTTGTCTCGCTAACATCAGACAGCAACGACTTGGAACCGCTTACCTCGAATAGCTTATTGTTGGTGTGGAACTGTTCAGTGCTGCTTTGCAGTGACAAATTGGTGGCATGGTACCACGTTGGATGGAAACAAGTACACTATCTCTCTGGCGTGTTCTGGAGACGATGGGTAAAACAATATCTCCCAAGTCTCCAGAAAACAGCAAAATGGTTAAGAAAAGTCGCGGAACTGAAACCAGGTGATGCTGTTTTAGTTTCTGAAGAGCGCACACCTCGTGAGAATTGGCCGTTAGGAATAATAGATACGTGCGAAAAGCGTCGTGACGGCCTCGTTAGGACGGTATATATTAGAACGGCAGGCGGTCTTTTCAAAAGGGACGTTAGAAAGATTTGTCCACTTGAGGGTCAGAGCAGTCGTATACCTCCAAACCCGTAGTTTGTTATCAAGAGCCAGACGTGGAGAATTGGCGGGCAGTGTTGTATCCAGCTAGTCAACATTTGGAATTCTCCACACCCTCCTCGCAAGTGCTTCCAGATTTGGCCCCTGTTGACATTCCCTCCTCCCTTTTTGTAACCCTTTTTCGAGCCTGATCAGCGTCCTTTTAATTATCTAGTTCTTGTATTCTGACTTTGAGCTCGGAATTCGATTTGCTCGAACAGTAACAAAGGAATTCTTTGTCTAGGGTATCCATTGTTGAGGTTTGTACGTTTGTTATTATTACCTTATTCTATCAATAGTACCGTATATAGACCGAAATCTGTTTTGGCTTATACGCATGACTCAATTTACCAAGAATTCTGCACAGGGGGTGTGGTGACACGCCTAAGTGCGGCTTTGGCCGTGCCAGACACCTGCGCCCTCCTTCACCTCCGGTCTTCTTGACTCTGTCTTGGCACCGAGTCCAGGTGGGGAGTGGGGAAGAGAGAGTACGGGGGATACTGTGCAAGTCTACTATCACTATAAACTAACTCGCGCACAAGTCATCGTCCCTGCTCCGCCTTGCTGTGGAGCACACGGTGGACATCGTCGAAACCGACGGGCAAACTCTCGTGTATTTGTCCACCGGGTTTCTTCACTGCCCAAGCTGAATAGTTAGTGGGATAGATTGTGCCTTTTGCCTGTAGTCTTCCTTCGACGGATGACTGTACTGCAAACGGGACCCGTGGACTGTTTGAAAGCTGACTTTTCCTCCGGCTCCTCCCTCAAACTTATTTTCGCATTCGCGCACTTGCCGGCCGCGTCTCGTATTCTTTCTGGATAGCTGGTTGTTTCCCAATCACGTAGAACGCATCGTTTGTTCTCAAGGGTGCCTTTCGCTTGTTATCTCCTAGAGAGGTTCTCCGTAACACTTGTACGCAACGTTCCGCCAATTCGCGCGGGGTCTACTCACGCTGGCGCTCGGATGTCGGGCAATGGAAATGCGCCAGTTGGACAGAACTTTGGCTCATAAATGCGACATACTGGTAAGGTTTGAGTATCTGACGTACTTACAACTCTGTCATCCGGCCTATATAACAAGTGCGTACAACACTAAAGGGACGTACTAAGTGGCGAAATGAAGATATAGGTGGATGTCCTTACTTAAGACCTCGAGAGAATGATGTGTTCGACGGTCTTCCGTGTTTGGGAATATAACACAATCTGGAAAACGATCACTGAGTAGGAAGCCGTCGATTTCAGAGCATGGGTAGTGCTGGATAGGGCGTCGTGGAATCTGGATTTGGCTAAACTGACATTGGTGCTGGCCGACAAAAGCACAATTACCAGTAGAAGCGAAGACGCGTGTTCCAGGAGGCAGTCGTGGAGGAGGCACGATCGTTGGAACAAGAGCTCGGTTCGTCTGATGTTGTGAATTCTCGCTCGAACCCAGTATCTACCAGAAAGCACACAGGGAACGCTGGGGAACTCACTGGTGAGCCGAACCCCTCGCAGCTGTGCCTGCAGTGGCAGAATATTGGCGAAACACGTGTCTGGGCTTTCAGCTAGTACCCGTTCAGTCAAGTACGATATACTGTACAACCCATGTAATGCATTGTTCACAAGTGTACGAGAATGCCTGCCAACATTGCTAGAAAAATGCTAATCGAAGACAGTCAACAGTTTAATCTGCAACTACTTGGCACAGAATGTTCATCTTGCGGGCGTCAATAAAGCCTTCCAGGTAGCCTACAGATATACCCAAACTTCCGCAAATCTGAAATAACCCCCATTAAGGCCCAGCAAGGACGATAGAAAATCGGGCCTTCATGCGTAAATGCATTTCGTGCAGACCCTGCAGTTTCCGTGACTCGAAGTTGGTTGAAGGCTCCCAGTTCGTTGGACGCCGGATGACTATTCACAATTACCCGCTCGCCATGACGTCATCGTGGACTTAGCCTTTTTCCCACTGACCTCGAAACCTTTCCGAACAGCTCGTTGGTAACGCATTGGTCATCCGTTTATAACTGCTCACCTCAGATGGCGACGTGATGATGATTTATGCGTCTTCTGCATCAATGCGTGAGAATACTCTCAGAACGAAAGGAGGTAAGACAACAATAAGTAAAAAGATGGCATAAGTCCGGAACCGATACACTTAAATCAGGTGTTGAAGAGTCCTCGAGGGCGTTTGATATATGTATCGATGCAAAGAGATGTTTTGGCCTTAAATATGAGCCGTAAGGGAATTGGTGCTGGGTTTTGCCCTCTGGAAGTTGTCCTGTGACTGATAGCGAGCACTCTGATAAAGACAGGGGATAAGTTGTGAGCGTTATCAAATGCAAATGCTAGGTGGTTTGGCAATATCAAGATTTTGCCACCCTTCCCGATCAATCAGCGTCCCTCGTTGATTAGAATTAGCCTCGCGCACGACCCCGTCTGAGTTCAGGATGCAATGGATGAGGACACCACACGAGTACGCGCTCAGTGGGCTCTGATCGAATGCCACAGCTGCCGCAGGCACCGTAGCCAAGGCAACTTATTTCCTTTTGCTAGTGGTAGAGGCTCAGACGATAACCACTCCGTAATCGACTACGGAACACTTGTCCGGCGACTGAAAGCACTTTCTCAACATCCCCTTCTAGTGCGTCCCCATGTCCCCTGTAGAGTTTTCGTTGGTAATCGCGGCATACTAGGGTGGTTTGGATGCCCTTCCAAAACGCCCCAATGGCAGCAAACCCGGCCATCCTGGAAGTTTCATGTAGTGTGCTGGAGAAGTGTATGAAGACGTCCAACTTCGGACCTAGGTAATTTAGGAAAATATACCTTCAGCAAGTCGCCCTGAGAAATCAACGTCTGGCGAGCCACGGTCGACAGGAGAATTGCTTACCACGCGCCTTGATGGAACTTGATGAGAAACAACGGCGCCGAGAGGAGCGATTAAATCCGAATAAAGATTACGGCGCAAGTGGGTCCCGCGATTTTAAATAACTCGAGAATTGCCGGAGACAACAGACACAGGATATTTGGAGCTTATGAAGACCTCCAGTGGGCTTCGCTCCGAAAATGCTGGCCAATGTATATACTCAGAGTAACATTGGTGTATTAAACAGAAACCGCAGAAGAATGGCCAGAACGACCCTATGATTCGTCGATGTTCTTGTAGTCGTATTGAGGCACAAAGTAAAAGGGAAAAGGGGGTCCTGTTCTGCCACTATCGCCTGTTTCGGAAAAACGACTGAAGACGACCGTAGCTCAATTACGGTGGAAATATATTTCGCCGAAACGAAAATGAAGATAATATTCCACAACTTCAACGTCGTAAACGTGAATCATCCAGAACCAGTATGTGCGAGTATTTCAACAGCTCTCAAATAATTGGTTTTTCATCACTGTGAAGGTTTTGGAGTAGTTAAAACACAAATTGGAGTAGCAATTAAATTAACTTATTTGTTTATAATTAACCTACCGTAGACCAAAATTTTCCTGACGCATTCACTGCGGCCAAAGCGGTTATTCAAGTTGCTTTTTAGGTGATCAATGCGGCAAGCTCAAGTTAATACCTATACGATGGCAAGATGGCTGCCGGCTGCGAATTTGTCTGGCTTCCAGGACCAATCGTACTTAGAGTAGGAACTCCACTAACACTTATTTATTCCATCAATTTTCGATGCTTGCATAGGTTATATTTTTTGGAAAGGATACAATAGGTTTTACCTTCTGACGCTCATTTTTCAGAATCTTACGACTTCTCGTTAGCACATGCAGCATGAGTGACGCAGTTTCCCAGTTGTTGGGGCACAAATGAGGCCTTAGAACGTCTTTTAGTCAGCGGCATGTCCGTCATCTAGGAAGTACCTCTCAATAGAGGAACGACGTGCTTTATTTTCCGACTGTAGTTGCCAGTTACGCAGGTGTCGGCTGACCCTGCAGCTAATTATCCTTCCGCAAACATGTATATTCCTACACAGGATTGGCATACACAAGCAGTGCTTCGGTCGGCAACGCTCTCGGATGACTAATAGATCTGCTGCAGGCTGCATTGTAGGTTGCTTAAATGACGCGGTCTCTGGTTGATTCTATTCGAAACGCCGTCACTATCAAAACAAAAATATTATAATGAAGCGTTTTAATTTCCTCAGAAATAAATCGCTAACTTGGAGCAAATCAGTCTGCTCGAGACTTTTGGACTCAAGACAGAAATTCGATAAGAATACTTGTGCTGAAGTCCATCAGCCACAGAGGAATAACTGCGTAAAATTCATAGTGCCAACAGGCAGAGGTTGAACGACATGCCATACTTGACGGCGCAGACACGCGCTTCGTTGATATTCTACCGCTGCAAGACACAGCTGCGGGGGTTCATTGCTGAACCTATTGTTTAGTTTCCAGCGAAGTTATCTGGCTGATCATTGTTTAGAGGACCCAGGTTTGGGATCTACTATTTCGGTGGAGCAGTCACATGAACAACTGAAGGAAACAACTGCCTGTGCACCTTAACTAAAACCGTGCCTAGGGGTTTGAACATCTGCTGACTTAGACATGTTGAGCAGACATACAGGCACAAGACAGTCGGGGAGTTTGGCCACATGAAAAATAACCTAGGGTGCGGGAAATAAAATTCACCGTTCGCCCCACTACAAAGCAGTCTAGAAAGCAGACATCCTGTTGACCAAAAACTAGTTTCCGCTGGCCTGATGTAGACAACGGTCGTCTTTGAGACGTCTCCAGTACCATTGTGTAAGGGTTAGCGCGTTGTCTTGCTCGGCACCGTGCAGAATTGCAATCCCCCGCTTGACGACCTTTCAATGAGGATGCCTATCAATCGGTGTCAATATAAGCATTTTTATTAAGACAAGGAGAGGAAGACGTATTCCAAAAGTACTTTGCGATGGCTGTAAGGCCAGAAAGAATTGCTGGTAAAAGTGGACCGTGAGTGGGACAGTTTGACAGACTGATTTTGCCTTACGAGTCACCCGAACTATAGGCTCTTAGACCCCGAGACGCGGTCTCCGCACAGACAGTGCGAAACGGAACCTGGGATGAGACTATCCGACCTCGCGCAAGTTTCAGTAACTCGTTACATTAGGAAGGGGGGGGTTATCTTGTAGTTTGAAATTAACGAGTAGAATGACAGAGTGAAGTAAAAGCTGTAAAGCCCGATGACGGCACTGTGATATGGCGACAGTGAACCGATATTAAACAAGTTTGTTTGCCACCGCTGCTTCGTGGCTAGGCTCTTGAGCCAAAGCGCTAGAGGAAACAACCACGAACAAACAATCCAAGCGGCTGTTGGGGACCCGCATGTATTCGAAATTCCAAAGAAACCTCATGAAGTATGTCCGACTACAGTATCACGACCCGTGCTACGGCGCCCGCGGGGACCGACGCACTCCGAAACCCTGGTCCAGTGGTGCGGGCGAATAGTATGTGAGCTGTACTACTCAATCGGGAACAGATTCTTGGTATTGGATGCTGGAATGTGCGAACGTTCCTGGACCCCGCTTCCCAAAGTCTGACCGCGCGCAGCCTCAATCAAAACAACGTAGATGTTTTCTGCCCGTCTGAAGTTTGACTTCCTGACTCAGACTCTCGGAAAAAAAGATCCTTGGGGTCGACTAACACTTCGCCCTGTACCCCAGCGGCCCACGCGTCTCTTCCGGTAAACACGGTGTGGCGATCGCCCTCTCACAACAAGCGCACCTCCTTTTACTTGCTTGGGAACTAGTCAACGACCGGATGACCTACGTGCGACTGAAGGGTCACTTCCGAAAACACCTCCATCATTTCTGTGTATGCACCAACTTCAGCTGCCGAACAGCGCGATAAAGAGATGTTTTACTTGCACTTGCAAGCATTAGTTGAAAGACTCCCTCGCCGAGATCTGCTGATTGTTGCCGGTGATTGGAATGGCCGGGCTAGAACTGGAGACTCTACAAACAGCAGTCTCACTGGCCGCTTTGGGCTTGGTTCTCGATGTGACAATGACGAGAGATTGCCGAACCTTGCTGATCAGAACCGACTGCCTGTCACCAACACGTGTTCCAGCATCGCAACAAACGTCTGCTGATGTGGTATTCAAACGAAGGTCATACGGCCAGTCAGATTGACTACATACTAGTCAGCTCAAGGTTCCGCTGCTGAGTTTATGATAGCAGATCGATGCGCGGTACCAAGACTGGTGACGTCCATGGGCCGGAGCATGTCTTCGTTCGCACACGCTTGAAAGTTCCCCTATCATGCGCGCCAAAAGCGCCACGTTCTAGACGCATTGATGTCGCGAAAATCCAGCAAACCAGCACTGATGAGGCCCTGAGCAGAGAAATCCGGTCTTGTTTTACGACCAAAACTGACGGAGAAGGCAGTAACCAGTGGTCATCACTGAAGACACCAGTCTATGGGGCAGATGAGGAAATTCCTGGATATACCCAGCGACGCCACAGTAACTGGATCAGCGGAAGAACTCTGCCGTTGTCTGCTCAGACGGCTCGAGCCAGGTCCCGTAATGATGATTCCTTCCACCAACTTCGGAAGATGACAGTAAAATCGGCCAGGGAGGACCGAAAGAAATATTGGGCTGAAGTAGCGACCTCCGTGAAACGGGTCCCGAACGTTGGTGACACTCGAAAACTCTTCCAACTTATCCGTCAAGTTAGTGGTAAGCCCTCTGCACTGAGTGGCTCTGTTCGTGACGCGGACGGCGGCTTTATTGCTGGCTACTCAGCCAATGACAAAACGCTGACGGGAACACTTCGAGCACCATCGCAACTTCGATGCCCAACCCAGCACGCCCTTGCTCTCCTCTGTAGCGGACTTTTTTTCCTCTCCAACCTATGCAGTGTCATGCGACTCCCCCTCTGAAGGAGACATCGCCGATGTCATACAAACGCTACGCGACAACAAGGCACTCGAATAGGACGACGTAACCGCTAACATTTACAAGTCGGCATTCTGACACCCGGGCTCCATGACCTGATTGAACAAGCGTGGAGAGACAAGGTTAGTCCTGATGAGTGGGGTTCGGGAGTCCTTGTACCTGCCCTCAAGAAAGAAGATACGACGAGATGCAAGAACTACCGCGGCATAAGCATTCTCGACGTTGCTGCGAAGATCTTCGTTATTGTCCTTCTCCAGCGATTCCGGGCTGTGCTTGACTCGGGGACGTAGTCCAACTAAATTGGACTCCGTGTTACACGTGGATGTGCGGACCATGTATTCACACTGACGCGCATTCTTGAGTTCCGCTACAGCTACCAGCAACCGACGGCCGTCTCTTTTGTTGACTTTGCCGCCGCGTTCGATTCCGCCCATCGTGAGACCCTGTGCTGGACAATGGCACTAGATGGTGTACCGCCAAAAGTCATCGCCATGACCAAAGCCTGTTATTGCTTCACCACTGCGCGAGTTCTGGTGCATAACAATCTTTCCCCACAGCTCGGCATAAGGTCTGACGTTTTACAAGGTTGAATCCTGTTGCCCATTCTGTTCAACTACCCTATTGACTAGAGTCCCAGGAGGGCCCTGCACGAAGATGACCGAGTTGAGTTTGCACAGACACCGGCTGACTGATCTTGACTGGGACGAGGATATCGTCTAACTAGCTTCAGGTTTTGGTGATCTGCAATCCATGGTGTCACGGGTTAACAAGGTTGCTAAATCGGTAGGTTTATCCAGTAACGCTGGGAAGACCGAGATGCTTTCAAACTGCATCCCTGACCAAAAGAAGGCACAGTTCGGGATTGATGGCTGTCAACTTAAAAATGTCGACAGTTCTAAATACCTCGGGGCGGGGCTACTGCGAACTAGCAGAATTGATGCTGTCCGCCAGGTTTTCTCAAGAGTTATAAAATGGTTATAGATCCGAAGCGTCATCTTCATCGCCACTAAGACTAGCGTGTACTGTGTATTTGTCCGGACTGTCTCTTTCTATGGTTGTGAATGATGGGCTGTGAGTGTAGAGAAGGAGCTAAAACTGGAGGTATTTGGGCACCATATCTTGAGGACCATCTTTCGAGTGAAGTACATCGGTTTGGTCTCACATGAGACAGTCCGCACTCGCTGCGACAACATTGAAAGGACAACCCATGGCACCCAACAAAGATGGCTGAGGTGGTTTGGGCGCGTTCTTCGTCATCCACCGCACGAGCTCAGTGTCACTGCCCTCGATTCGGCACCGTTACCCCACTGGAGACGTCAAAGAAGCCAAACCCAAATCTTCGATAGAAGGAGCATCTTTTCAATTTCTAAACGCAATAGGTTGAGTGCCTTCGGATGTTGTCAAGCTTAATAAAGAGTCAAATATAAATAAGACGCTGGCCTAATGCTTAATATGAGGAAAATTGATGTGATATTGAGGCTAGAGTGCAAAAAAACATTTAAATGTCATAAAAGATCTTGAGATAAAATGTAAACGGTACCCCGGTAATGCGCAACTAATATTGGAGGTGGAGGAAGCTCTTAAGCGCGACGTGGGGACAACTACCTGACCCCAAGTGAGTAGTCTTTGCAAACAGCAATATAGATGTCCCGGACTCGTTGCTGGTAAAACGTACAAACGGCCGAACTGGTGAGGCGTCAGGAGAGTAAATCCTCAGCTCCGGTTCGAAATATAATTCTTTAGATTAACTGAAACACTTAAAGGTAAAGTATGCGAAGAAAGGGATTCGCAAAGCCAGAAAACATTGTCGTGAAACGGAAAAAAACCGCCGACCACCCCACCCCCCTCCGGAATCCGTGCAGTGTTGTACCTGTGAGTTACCATACTAATGCCTGAAAGCCGCGCGAGACAGGCAACATTCTCGATGCGACAAGAGCCTATTTCTATTATGAGCGACTGCGCTGTTAGGACTGTAAGACGGTAAACGTTTGCTGACTACGGAAGTTCTCCGTTTCCCATAGCCTATGACAATAAGGTACTCCATGTCTTTTGGATCGTTGATTCCGTCGGATTTTTAATAAAATACGCATTTTAGGATCTTGATGACCATATGAATTTCAGTGATATAACTGGGACTAATCCTGGCAGCAGATTAGCTTTCATAATCGTTATTTGATCCAAGTAAATTAGCGAAGTGAGGATCGAGATTAAACTTAACGTAAAAACTTGAGTCTGTGTCGGGGACACCCCTGCATTCATGGGCTTCTAATAGTCCAACCTTCAAAAGGTAAGGCCCTTAAACTGGTCCCAGGAAAGCAAAAGGAAAGTTCTGATGATGGAAGAGTTATAGAGAAGAAGTGAAAATTGTACGTACTTCTAAGACGTTGAAACGGTGGTTTATGAGAAGAGCGAGAAGAGCCGCTGGGATGACGAGATAAATCATCCTTAGGGTGTCCTGCTCACGATTGAAAGTGCTCTTGAATTTTATGTACATGCTGTAGACAGTGAAGTAGGAGAGAGCGATGAATGCGACCTTCATGAGTGTATTGTAGAGCGAGACCATATACACGAAGAGGTCCAAATAGCGTGTTGTGAAGACCAGCGCGAACAGCATTTGCGTCTTCCCAGAGAGACCTGTATGCATACAAATGGAAAACCAAAGGTGAAACGATAAAAATAAAAACTTTTTGTATTGAATAATGCCCAATACGTTTTTCAGTCTTCAGATACCAGTTTACATGATTTGACAGCTCACAGTGGAAGCATCGTACAGCTCATGCTGTGTTACGCTGAGTTCCGACGCCAAACGGCCAGGTCGAAATACTAGCTCTACGCGAAATGACGAACAAGACATACTCTCGCACCTTCCTAATTTTGTTATAGCTAGGCGAAAAGTCAGGCAGAGACTCCGGGTCTGCATACAATTAAGATGCAATAGTAAGAGGATATAAGTAACATAGGTTGCAGTACAACGCAACTGAGCCCTGTATGAACAAGTTCGTTGACTTTCTAATCCATTATGCAAAGCGTCGCCGACCGGTTTGCTCACTTCAGATTTACCCAGTAACACAGACACTCTATAATTTGCTTATCTAAGTCTTCGCTCGATCATCCAGGAAGAAGGCTTGACCAGTAGCCTAGTTGCTAGTACTGCAGGGCTTCCGGCGTCGGCGGATGGTGAAACGACTTCTGCTTAAGGCCAGTTGCGACATAATTAGATTCGGATCCGTCGAATAAGCAGTCGCAGAAAAGCAGCGATAATGCTACTGAGGCTTAACGGGTGATAAGACAAACCGCCCTCTCTACAAAATGTAACAGCCTGAGGGTGGAACTGTGACATGTCGACTGTGAACCGCCAATAAATAAGTTAACTGTCCGCTGCTGTCCTACGACTCGGATTTTCCTTGGAGTATTATCCACGACATCATTGAAGCCGACTGTATCGGGTGTGATAGCAGCTTCATCACCTAACTTAGACCTCACGCAATGTCTTGGAAAATGGGTCTAAGAACATGCACGGGCAGTCGGGCAGTGACTGATGGGATGTGTGGTTATTTTCAAAACGGTCAACCTAGCTGTCATGCCACAGAACCTTGAGGGTAATTAGTAAAGCAGCGTGGGACGGCAAATGTTCGACAGTAGTTGTAGATGAAAAGAAAAGGGACCATCTTACAAGTCCACCCCCTTCAAATCTGAGAATAACATTGATAAAACAAGTATCTGAACTTCTTTCTAGAATCTTAGTCGAGGGTACTGCAAAAGCTAAGAAGATTGGAGACACTTTTTCCAAAGTTTTGTTTGGGGAGCAAAAACGCCACCTAATTAGCCATCCGATGCAAAACGGTCTTAAAGGACTCATTCTACGAAATTGGTCCATTCGACAAGGCCCAGACCCTTAACCAGCTTGTTGAACAGATGCAGACAGTAAAATGCACATATTTATTCCTAAGAAACTCAGAAAGGGCATGTAGCAGTGCGAGGAAAGACGTTGGGGTGTACACTGAAAATACATCCCCGCTCCTCTAGAAAAGGAGAATCGCCACCCCAAAACCGATGGTCTTTAAAAAGTGGAAGTTCATTGCTAACATTTCAAATTACAAATAGCGACCGCATTTACGACGTTTCGTACTGAACTCCTTTTGACTATCTATGGGGACACAGGAACACACCGTAGGCAGGGGGAAAATGGTCCTCTAGGGACACAGATTGAAGGTTGGTGCGGAAGCCACATTTAATGGTGGGGATCGACACGCACCACGGAGGGGTATGTCCCGACCTGTTCGATTTGCGAGATGAAAGCATTCGAAGGTACATTTTTACCAATCCATAAAAATTGCCCGCAAACGCAATACTGTGCATGACAGCGGGAGAACCGGGAGATACGGCGGAGTACAGACAAGGGGACCCAACTAAGCAATAACACCTTGAAAGGAGCGCACCGTTAAGCGACATTAGACATGTCAAGGGCTAGTTGGTAAACAGTTTTAATGGAAGAATCCAGACGAATAGACTAGTATATGAACCTATAAAGCACAGAGTCTTAAGTTGCGCCCGTAAAAAGTACCCAGAGATTCAAAGATCAAGAACCCACAGGTTTCAACTTATTCAATCTCCTGGAAATTCTTGCAAAGATCCTCCGGGGTGGGTCGAAGTCGCAGTCAATGGTGGACATTAAATCTAGGCCAGCGTCTTAAAACCAGAGGCTATTTCGTTTAAGGAGGGGATGTAGCGGGCCACGAGAGCGCTTTCCCTTTCGAGCCCTAAAATAGCAGCTCAGAGTCCCACGCTTGTGTGCAATCACTGATCTGCTGACTAACCGTAGGGGCTAGCCCGACGTGGGAGTACTGTTATCAGGGTCATGAGGAAGGGGGGGGGAACTTGATTGCCTGGACAAGACATTCCGCGGTTCCTAATGTTGGCTAATACCCACAACAGTAAATAAAACCGGAAATTATTACAATAAATTTAGTCCGTTATGTTAAGGGGATAAGGTTCTCACACGTAAACGTTAAAATAGAAAAATACTGCTTGCCTGCACAGGAACGTGTTTTCCATATTTTGAATAATAAAAGGACGATCGCCAGTAGATGGGACATGTCACCGAGGAGGCGAAAAATGTTCATTATGAAGATGGTTGTGTAAAATAAATCGACGACCGGCTACAAATTTTGGCAGAACAGGGTGCAAAAGCCAGCAGGCCGACGACACAAACGACCTTGAAAACAATACCGACAACGTAGGGTTAGCATGATTTAACCGAACAAATGACTGCGAAGATGGGGCTGTTTTGCCGAAACGCTTAGGTCTGTGGTCTGGGGAATTATTATCGACTATCCATGAGCCATTATTTAAGACTCACGTGGGGCGAAGTCCAGCATTGAAGATTTTGATCGTCTAAAGCATTTATCGTACCAGGAAAGGATGAATATGCTTGCCTTATTTGCTTTATCATTTAGACATCTATTTGCAGTTTAATCAAGTCATTCAAAATTGCCCGTGATCGTAGTTGCTCACTGGGACCGGAGGACTTCTTCGAGTTTGCCCGTACGAACCACTTACACGGCCATCCCGACAAAGTCTAAACGAGCGCATGCGGCTAGTTCATGGGACGTTTCCCTTCGGTCTACGGGTTGTCCGACCATGGAACTTGCTACGAAGTGAGCTTATGACGGACGACACAATTTTCATATTCGGAAAAAACTGACACCCGCAATTTTTGACAACGGCTATTTTTACAGCATGATTACTTACAGCCAGCCTTGTAAAACACTTTTCACCCACAATCATTTCATATTGAGTCACAGTGAATCTGATAGACTCCTTGCTTTTACTGATGCATCGTGAAGTGGCTACATTCTAAGTGTTTGCAACGTTATTTTGAGCGTGAATATACGAAACTATTGTACATAAATAGTGTCACCATAGGCTCTACCACTAACCCTTCAAATGCACATGCATAAAATGCTCAAAAATATTGTTTGCCCCCTCCTAGTTTTTTGCCAGTAGGCTAGGATTTCTGATAAGTCCGTCGCTGCCGAAACAATATTGGATTTCCTTCTTCTGTAACTTCTGACCGAAAACATGCTCAAGCACCCTAACTTCCACTACCGTTTCATCGGACGCCTTGACAGAAAACGGTTGAGGTCGTTTTCGGTTTTCATTCTTAAACGACGGATTTCTCGATGCCGTCGTATTGCGCGATAGTGCATTTTCTGCGAAGCGCATACATCATCCGTTGAATCGAAGAGAGTAAATGTAGTATTCTTTTTCACCCTTCGGCTTGATGAGGGTGCTGAAACTAAAAGTCCGCCAACTCGCTTGCACATTGTTTATTCAACCCCTTAGTCTACTTGTAATTCTTACACCTTACCAGTTAATAAATTACACTGGTTTCGTGTCCAGACGGGTAGTGTAGTATTTTCAGCTGAAGCCTTCTTTTCGGGGCAGACAAAAGGTAGAAAATCGGCTGCATAAGTAAATCGATGGCAGGTGAAGGGAAAATAGTTCAGTTGATATTTAGGACGAGTAGGGGTTTACTCGAAATCCGAGTCATAATGCTTTTATTCGCGAACACCGTAGGACCAAACGCAATATTTTTGAGGCAGTTAGAACTGTTTTAAACAGTTCAACGCTTCTTCGAAATTTACGGGTTTGAAATATGAGGATAGATAACCAGAAAAGGGAAGCATGACTGAATACATGCCACAAATAAAGGGCGTTGCGCCGAACTAGGAAAATGTTGACGATAACGCAGAGCTTGGGGCTTGAGTTGTCTGCCCTGTGAACTGTTGAGATCCAGAATCGAGGAGTGCGTTCAAACCTAAAGCAAATAAAAGAAACAGGTAAACACGGTTACTATGTCATGTTTATTCCAGCCGAGGGTAAATAATTAAATTAGGAGACAGACCCGCATGTTTTCCGCCTGAATTTGGCGATTTTCACGGGTTTAGGCATACAGACGGTCGTTCAGTAAATATCCCTCACACTCGTTCATTAAACAATCGTCGCCAGTTATTTCCTGTACGTCCCAAATTACTTCTTTGTGTCCCATTGCATCCTGTGATACTGGCGGGGCGTGAGTACGAGAAAGTCTGGTTTCAACGTGTAAATTAAAAAACCTTATTAATCATATCAATTCGCAGCCCATTTTCTAATGCTATCGAAATAAATCAACTTAAAATCTTTTGCCATATGTCAACAATGAGGCCAAAAGGGATTCTGTATAAGGCCTTCTTGATTATCTCATGCGTCGGTTGTAAAACTCTCTCGTTTTGATTTCATTGATTCGAAGACTGTATTAATTCTGTTAGCAGTGGTCGCAATTAGGACGCTAACCACAGAAATCTGCCTCTCGAGGCAGAGATTTTGCCCTGCTGTTCCAAACGCCGGTATTTAACTAGTGGTAAGCGTCACAGCATCCAGAGGATTATTTCGCTGGCCAGTGAACATCTTCACCAGTGCATGTATTTGTCTTGTTTCGGTGGACACGTTTTATGCTAGCTGGCCTTAACACAATGGTTCCTTGACAAACGCAGACGTGCAGTATGCGCCCTTTCCCTTTTCACCCATTTAAGTCGGGCATCGGGAGGGAAATAAGAAGATGTAAGGGGGAGAGGCCCCAGTGGGTGACAAACCTAAACAGCCCATTCAGGCATGTTATTCCTGCCTGGTGGCGCACGATGGACACGTTTTTCAGACAGATGAGATAGGTGTGGCTCGGATCCTAACTGAGTGGGTGTGCCAGAGAAGCCACGTTCAAAAGTGCCATTGCGGCCTGACTAGCCGTTCTGATAGGACAGAGTCATCCCTTTGGTTAGCAGCTTTCTAAACCACGGCCTTTTAGTGTGCCATCTTAAAGGTACGCCAGACTGTCTACGGTGAGGAATGTGTGCTGGGTGCCGTGGAGACGGACCTTCCAGAGGCGACCTCACTCTCTCTTTTTCTTCTCCCAGACACCAATTTACTGTCCGAGCTAGTCTGCCATTTGATGAGGACAATGGACATCGGTTTTTGGCGTGGTGGGAGCCCGCACGCAGGCGTGCCGCTACAGCCGATGTGCGACACTTGTTATGGACGCTTAGCCCAGATTACGCGTGCCGTACCCTAATCGGGCTTCCATGTTGGTCCAGCGCATTTACCACGTGGCCCGTCGTACGGACCAAGAGCATAACTGAGAGCTAAATACATAGGAACTAGAGCGTCGTGACCACCGATGTTCAACGGATGCTCCACAGCGGGGTAAGAGCAGGGTCAGTGACTTACGCGTGAGTTAGTATAAAGTGGTAATCGACTTGCGCAGCATCTACCGCTCACTACACCTCTCCACCTAGACCTGGTGTCAAGATGAGCCCAGGAAGATCGGGAGGTGAGCCTGCTGCCACACCCAAACACTGGCTTTTGTTTTCGGTGCACATTCCCTATTAAGCCTGCCAAACACCGATGTAGCCCCCCTGATAGTCCAATGCATCTGCCGCGTGGCCTGATTTAGGGGCAAAACTCAGAAGTATATAACAAATGGTGGAATTCCGTATTTTAGTGGAACATCGCCCTGGCCGTCACCATCAATCACATTACGTATGTGCTAGGCCGTTTTTTCATCGACTTTCGAAGCCTGTGTCAATTTAATCGTATTTCCTAGAAATGGCGTCTTAGAATTTACGTCTTTTTGAAATCTTGCGCCTTTCGGCTGCAAACATGTTAACTTCTAAAGAGGATCTGCAACTTCTTCATATTAACCACACAGCTCTTACAAATAACGAACAATTAAAAACATCTCAATATTCTTGCGAAACGATTAACAGACTACATTAAAAATCGTGCCGGTACTTCAAAAAATTCCCTAACTAAAGATTTTGCAAGTCAAAGTACTCTCCTCGATCAGGCTTCGACATTAAAAAGACAAGTCTCTACAAAGTGGGCGTGGAAAGTAAAAAAAACTCGTGCACTTTTTGAAAAATTGCAAGGATCCAAGGTCAATGGGCAAGCACGTGCTGCCCAAGCGATAATCTTTTCCTAAGTGCGCTTTTCATATGGGCCTGGGAAGGTATTCAACCAAAAGCCGTAAAGTTCTGCACAATAGGAACTAGTTTTGAACTTTATTTCATGACACCTGGTATTGCGAAAGTTGCTTAAGCAACTCTTTCAAGCTGAAAGTTACTTTGACGAATTCGGTCAGTGTTTAAAGGCATTCTGCCTCCGCCATACTTTATGACAATTCCTGCCCACTTCTCTGTTTGAGCAGGTAATATTAACTCATTTTTTCAGGGTAAAGAAAAATGTGTTATGTTCCCTGACTTGTGGACCATGTTATGTTGTCTTAAGGTGCGTCCGTCAACACCGATAACGTGTACCCATCTGGTCGATCGCAAACCATCCTTTCAAGGATATCCACAAATCCTAATTGGCTTATTTATCATAAGTTGTCCGGAAAAAGGAAACTTTCCCATGAACATGTTTTTATACATCCCACATACACAGTAGCTAACCTGTCTCACTTAATGTTAGAGGAATTCATTCACTGTGCATTAGAAAGGACTGCTAAGATGGATGTCCAGCCGTGGGTTCCGCGTGAGGCTCGCGATAGCTCGCAGCATCTGTTTCATGCAGGTGGTGACTGTGCCAAACGCCCTTTAACGCTCACACAGCCCTCATCTCTAGCCCCTCGAAGCCAGGCTCTGCACAGCGGCCGGTAACCGCCTCGACTGGCGGACTAAACCGAATGAGGGTATCCAGCGTTGCGTGTGTCCTCACATCCGATAACTCTGATTCATTTCCCATTCCCCTCCCCCCGTTGCACATCGATAAACCTACAGAGGGGGCGACATGCAATTCTGCAGGCAGCTTAGGCTAACCTGGATCGCTCTTCGTTAAACAAAGGTATGATTAGAATGGCATTACCAATCCAAAGTGGAGTTCTGCAGTCGTCTGGGACAACTAAGCAGCCCTATTTAAGAACAACAGTGCTTACCGCTGGTTGAGAAGGGGTTACAAAAGATGGCATAAACAAATGTTGGGGAATTACGCCATCTGCTAGTATACCGTGGCTCGCGGATGTAAAGCTCGCGATCAAAAACTTAAATAAGCAACAGCAACCCACGTTCCCATAACCCGCATCCTGAGGGCTGCTAGAGTAAGTCCGCTTACCCCCACCGCCCGAAATGTTTGTTCCTTTTTAGACAACCTGAGGAGCAACAGAGCAGATCGGGGAATGGCGCTTGCCGCTCGAAATATGGCGCACTACAGGGTAGGCATTCTGCTCCCACCGAACATTGTTAACTGGATGAGGTGAGTGTCGGCTACAATGTCTTCTGAAGCGGCCGCCCAAAGGCAAAGTAACGCGACGCTGGCACTACCTTTGTTATCCGGAAAAACGTTGTGAGACAACTGCCCTGTCTGCCGTAGTGCATCCACGACGACTAGCAAACCTGCGCCTGACTCTTTGAGGATTCCGATTTGCCCCCAGCATCAGCGCTTATACCCTTCAACGACCAGATCTGTTAAAACAAAGGGCATGTTCTACGAAAACCTACACGCCCCCCTAGGGTCTGTGCCAAAGGCGGACAGGCTAATTGTCCTTAACGACTTCAACGACCACGTCGGGACAGACCGTTCTGCTTGGGGGTGGGGTGGGCTGCTGGATTCCCACGGAGCCGGCGACTGTAACTAGAACGGCCCCTCCTGATAACATGTGCGGAATGTCGCCACCCGCTGAACAGCAACTACTTCCGCCTTCTAACGCGGGAGAAGGCGGCTGGGATGCGTCCCCCCACCACGGCGTTGTCAGCTTTTGGGTTTGTTCCTCGTCTGGCGGTGAAATCGACGGGACGTGATGGTGACTAAGGTGATCTGCGACTCTGATGGGCCGAGCAGTTCAGAAGCGTTCTCAGTCCCTTATTGACTATCGCCGCCGCCATCGAACGGTTCCCCCAAGTGGAAATCAACATTGACCGGGATATCCCGTTAACCATTCCAGAAAAAGTCCGAGCCATGCAAAAACTCTCCAGTGAGAAAGCATCCGAGTCCGATGCGATCTCAGCCGAAATCTACAAGCACGGTGATTACTGATTGATGGGTCGCCTCATGGCCCTCTTCTGGGAGATATGGCAACAGGGACAGGTCCCACAGGACTTCAAGCACGAGGCAATCGTTCACCTCCACAGTATCTTGATTCACTTCAGTCAAGTTCAATTTATTGAGGGCAACAGGCGTAGGCCATCGAGTACCCTATGTGCAACGTAAAAATCTGTGGTGTACAGAAAAGGCTTCTGGACTGAAAAACATTCACTCGAGCCCGTAACGGTACGACAATTTGGGAGTAAGTCACAGGTGTTGAGGTCGATCTCTCATCGCTCTTGGTCATTTCGGAACATGAATAGGTCGAGGTCCTTTTTAAACCTTTGTATATATGGTGATATCACAACATCTGCAGGAAGGGCATTCCATGGTTTGACCATTCGAACAGAGAAGAGGAAATTCCGCACATCCAGCCTTGCCTGTTTAGGACGTGGTTTAAACGGGTGAGCTCGGAGTTTGGTCGTGATAGCAAATTCAAAAAAAGTCCTCGAAGGCCAGGCTGCAACCCAATCCCTTCACTATGCGGAATGCTTGCAAGAAATCCCTGCGCAGTTGCCTATAACTCAAGGGAAGAGGTTTAGATTTATTAGGCGGGTTACATACGAAAACGAGCTTTGACCCTCAACCATCTTCGTGGCAACCCTCTGAAATCTTTTAAATCAGTTTTGATCCTCCACCGCCCACGGTCTCCGGGCTTGTATGGCGTACTCCAAATGCGGTCGGACGAATGTTCCGAATGTCTTATAGAAAGTGTCAGAATTCATAAACGTACGCTTGATGGCGTACAATACGGACTTTGCGCATTTTGCCATTCTCGAACAACGAGCAGATGGCTTTAGGGAGTTCGTCGTCAGCACACCGAGGTCCTTTTCTTCTTCGACTTCTCGTAATGCTGCACCACCCAGAAGTATTCTCTTGTGCTGGCGGATGTTGGTTGTTGCCCAGGCAAATTACGCTACACTTACCAGCGTTAAACCGCAGGAGCCAATGGTTTGACAACTCTTCCAACCAATTGAAGTTCATCTGCAGTCCGTCTCCGTCGACAGGGACCCGAATTATACTCCATATCTTCATGTCATCGGAAAACATTGCTGTTCCGCAGTCCAAAGCTCTTGCGGCATAGTCCACGTATATAAGGAATAAAATGGGTCCCAGTACTGAACACTGGGGGACACCACTCTCTACCACAGCAGGATCAAATTTCCATTGACTGATGCACACAACCTGCTTTCGACCCCACAAGGAAGTTTTTGATCCATCTGAGAAGGTTGCCGTTGATCTCTATTTTTTAGTTTGTGTAACAGCCTCTGGTGTGGCACAGTGTGCAACGCCATCTGGATGTCAATGGAAGCTATGTGGACCGCGTGCCTGTCATCGAGATCTCGGGTTCGGCTCTGGCGAGATTACAGCAAGTTTGTCGTGCAAGATCTTCCTTTCTGCAACCCATGTTGGCATTTCAATAGCAAGCCGTGAACTTCCAGGAAATGCATCAGTTCACTCTTTATGATCCTATCCTAAACCTCGCTGCGGATACATGTTAAGCTTATGAGCCTGTAATTTGTCGTCGATGCCCTGTTACCTCCTTTGTGTAGCGGAGTAATATGCGCCGGCTTCTAATCGACAGTCATCCACTGTCAAATGACTTTTGAAATGGCATCGACAAAGGCACAAAAAGCTCACTGACCAGTTCCTTGATAAGTTTGGGTGGAATCTCCCTTGGTCCTTGCGACTTCGATTCGTTCAATGCCTCTAACTGTCTTCGGAAAATGCCTTCTGAGAAGAGTATATCAATGATGCTTGGGGTCGGTAATTCTTCTGTGGATTGAGAAAGGAGCCTTTTCTCGTTTGTGTAGACTGGTTGAAGAACTGTGAAAAATACGCACCTTTGTCCTTACTATCAGCAATCTCAACGCTACCCTTAGTCCTTATTAGGAGGATTTGGTGTGTGTTCCTTACACTTCTTTTGAGGTAACTACAGAGTAATTTTGGCTTCTGTGCTGCCCTTCGTAGCAATTTCTTCTCGAATTTCCGCTGCGTCTTTATAAGTATGCTACTTAGTTTGTTTTCTCTGTGTCTTGTAGTGTGTTAAATATTCAACCTGTCTAGTAACGCAGTATTTTCTCCACAATTTGCGCTTCCTGTTGATTTCTTTCTTTAAGTTGCCGTTTAGCCACACTTGCTGCTCATTCTGTCTTACACTCATCAGCGAGCAGTGGTTGTTAATGAGCTGCAGAAGGACATGTCGAACAATTCCCAGTAATCGTTGGTGTTACCCGTAAACAATGAGCCTCAGTCGAGACCAAAAAAGTCTGCCCTCATCCGATTAAATTCGCCGCGCCAAGCATTGCATCTTTTTTGGTCTGGAGTATGCGAAGTGACGAATAACGAATAATACCACATAAACACTACATGGTCACTTCGGCCAAGAGACAGCATAGAGATGGCCTCGTCTATGCTGTCTGATGCTTTCGTAAAAACCAGTTCATGGCAGTTTGCTCTCTGTCCTTCACGTGGCCTCGTTGGGAACATTACACGTTGTGTGAGGGACGTCTTTAATGTTTTGTTCAGCAAACGGTAACCGAAAGTCGATATTGGACATGACGCTTGGAGGGTGTTTCAGTTAATTCCTGGTGCGTTGAAGTTGCCCATGATCATGATGTTAGATCGATTGGAAAATTCCTCCAACTGCCACAATAGTTGAGTTTCGGCGATTTGGTCCGTCCTAGGTGGTCGGTAGACAATAAGGAGATCCAGATACGGGGAGCCAGGAGCCTTGATGGTCAACCAAATAGCTTCCGTGCGGCACGCAAACTTGGTGGTGTTTACCGGCATTGTCAGGCCTTCATTCACATGCACAACTATACCATCACCCTGACGATGTTCCCTGTCCCTCCGATAAACTTTGTATCCCAGCAAGGCTATTTCACTATCGCTAATATTCCCGGACAGCCAGGTCTCGGTTACTGCTAAAACATCCGGAGACTGTTCGGCAAGGCAAAGCTTTAGCTCGTCTAGTTTCGATGTGAGGCTTTTGGCATTCATGCACAAGCACCTCAGTTTTTGCACCAGCCGAATTTCCGGTTGCATTTGTTACTGTTTTGAGCATTACTTTGTTATCTCGGACGCCGTTATCTCTGGGATCTTCCGTTACCTGACGGGTTCCATTATTATCCGTTGCTTCAGTCAGAACACTGGACGATACGCGCTTACTTGTGTTGCCGCCTTGAGCAGGTGGTTCAACGAAGGTATCTGTGTTAGCTGAGTAGCTGCCGTCGTTTTTAGTATTACAGGCTCGTTCCGCTGAAAGGGCATATATTCCAGAACATAACATATTGCAAAATCGTTACTACAGTTCGCGATCTATCAAAACAAAGCTCGCGAACATCAAACCAAAGTCAGTGTAATGAACAGGCCGCCCACGTTAGTGTCAGGGCACGTTATAATGCGTTAGAGAAATGGCCTTCCTTTGAAGAAGGCACGCTTTTTTTAAAAGTACCATTTATTAAGTAAGCAATAGTTTTTTTTATCGATAACGGTCGAAGTAAAAACAATTTGATAGCAGGCCAATTATTTGATCTATGACAAAACTGACACGTTATAAAGGAAAGCAACAACAAGCACAGTGTATTAGTACCTTCTGATTGTCCATGTTCATAAATGGATGAACCGTTTCACTTCAAGTTCACAGCGTACTGGATCTGAAGACCATCACAATAGAAACGTGCACACAATGGAAGTAATCAGACTTTCACTACCCAGTACGTAAACATCATACAACATGCCAGAGGAATTTTAAACATCTTTCCGGCAAACTTTGTCTTCGAGGATAAAAATAGTAAATAAACTGTTTTATTTAGCATCCATGATGATACTTTCGAAGTAAATAAATGTACATTTTCGGTGAATTTTAGGACGAGTAAGCAAACACTGAGTAGTGTTCGGTTTGTGTTTATAAAGTATACAATCTGAAAAGAAAATGGATTAGCGGACGGTGAAAAGAATTACCCTATTTTTTGAAAAGGCAAAATGAATGAGATTTGATCAGTTTTTAAAAAGATAAACTATCGTTTGTGGGGAGGTAGATATGCGGGTGGGACAGAAATATCCTGTAGAGTAAAATACACAAGGGTTCGAAACGATCGTCATCATGGCAGAATTTCTAAACCCGATGAATGCAGATGCGACCAGAATATTTTTCAGGTGACAGCAGAGGCAACCGTCAGGGTGGCGAGACAGAGGTACCCACCGTGACTGGTCTCAGTCCGCTAGTGTTCAACGTGGAGGCGACATTCAAGGCTGCGAGGATCATTGGAGCACAGGGAAATGCGACCATGATTCTTCTTTGCTGACGAACCAAACTACTAGCAGATGACAAAAACGGATGGATCCGCCGTGATCGTCAGCAGATCGCTTGGAGTAGAAATGAGTAGATGGTATTAAAATCCGCAAAAACCAGCGCTGCAGGGGAGGAGTAACAAGAGTGTATTCACAAACCAATTAAAGACAAGGCATTGTAAATATATTAATAGGATCTTACACTTGAACAAGTATAACATGTACTATAAACCGTTAAGTCCCAGGAGGACCCGTTTCAAAGTTAAGAAGTTGAGCGCCCGGGAATGAAACAGTCAGTAATGAGTCTATGCTTTCCGGTGTAAGGAGTCTGCGCAATTTCGATTTGAATATGATAATTTAGACGATCACCCAATTTCTAGTAAAAGGTTATTCCAAAGGAAGGCCTATTAGGATGCAAGAAGAGAGAGAGTGTGTGTGTGTTTAGACGCCAATCAAAGAGGCGGCGGATTCATCATGGAAGAGTTACGCTTGGCAAAAGACCAATCTCTCGGAATGAGTGTGTCAACGTGCGGGAGATCGGAGCTAGAGTTAATGAGAAACAGGAGGCAAAGACCAGCTCAGTGTCTTATAACCCATAAAAACTTAACATTCGCCAACTGGCATATCTCAGTATAAGAAATACTGGATCCAAACTAAGGAAAAAGTCTTCGAGTAAAAAGTCTTTGAACATTTGCGATTTTTATATGGTTGAAGGCGTTCACTAACCTATACAATGGACAGCAGTAGTCGATTATGGAAAAAACATATTTGGCAGTCTTCGCTTTATTTCCGGAGGAGAGAAAACGGTGCGATATATAACCAAGTATCTGCACAGCCTTTGTAGAGCTTCGGCCTGCATGCGGCATTAAATTAAGCATAGTAATATAATTTAACCCAATTGTTGAAAAAATTTGGGAGCCGAGAAGCTTGGCAGTGCCAAAAGGCAAAAAACTGCACTTGGACGAAGAAAACTCCATTTGCCATATTGAACTCCAATTTGGCAAGCATAGTAGATTGGAGTCGACTTTTTAACGTAAACGCTTGCGGTGCCCTTAGAGTATGGATAAACACGCGTAAGGTTATCAACATAAACAAACGTTTGCGAACCTAAGATTTCCGTCAAAATATCACTGGTGTAAAAAGGGAAGAGTAGCACACCCAGAAACGTCCCCAGAAGTACTTCACTCGTGATCGAGTGCGGTGTCGAGTGGCTATTAGTAACCATGATTTTCTGTAAGCGGTCGGATACCTAGGGCCCTATAGAGCTAGTCAAAGGAGACCGGATACTGAGGGCTTACAATTTTGCCAAAATATGCCTGTGTGGCAGCTTTCTGAAAGCCCTGCTAAGATTAAAGTAGACAACTATCATTGACTGTTCCTCATTACGAGGAGAAGTGATTAGAAATAGCAAGGTCAAGTGTCCATTTCACCGGATATTCCAGGAAAAAACTCTAATGATTAGATCTCAGATGATGATTACATAGACAGAAGTCTAGAACTTCATTGAAAATTACCTTCTCAATAAGTTATGCTAAAGATGGAGTTTTATAATTGAAAAAGGATGGTGGTCGAGCACCAGTACGTTTTGGTTATTGTTCTGATTTTTCGAACTCGTGCAGAAGTCCATGGTCAGAGATAGTAGCAGCAAAAGAGCAAGGGACAATTGTAACGTTATAAACCAATCAACAACTGACGGCGCAAGGCTAGAGGTGACTGCTCAGGGTTCTGTACGTCGGCGCCAGATCGATAAATCGATTGAATGAGTTTTCATTCGAGGCCCAGGCTTCAATCAATTCTTGGCCTGTTTTATTTTCGGCGTGGGCGACTATTTTGGTGGCTGCGAACTTAAACACATGACCCCTTTCTTAGGTGTGGGCGGCCACTTGTGATCATGCGTCCCCTAGTCGTACAGCCAGCTTGTGTTCGTGTATGCGCGATGTGAGCTTGCGTCCAGTCTAGCCTAGACAATTTTGACACAGGATGCGATACACTACTCCAGATTGCTCCCCAGACTTTAACTGGTCTTTCATATTCATGACTTTACTGCGCATGGTGGCTTTGGAGCGGTGTGCAATCCCAACACCTAGCTCTGCAGCAATTCGCGCGGTTGCTTCTGAGACGTCCTTGATGTATGGCAAAAAGTGCCATATCATTGGTGGTGTTAATGTTCGGGCCCCGTGGGGGCGATCGCATAGGCAGTGACTTATGAATGCTTTCGAATAGCCATTTTGCACAAACTGGACGCGGAGATAACGGGCCTCACGTACTCGTTCCTCTGGTTTGCTACAATGAGTTTGGACCCGTTTGAAGAGCATCTTCAAACAGTTTCGTTTGTGAGTCACCGGATGGTTGCTGTGAAAACCGAGAAGCTGTGTGGTGTTCGTTGCCTTCGTATAAACCGCCATTTCAAGTTCACCGTTAAGGTTCCGTCTGACGAACACATCCAGAAAGAGCAAATGCTGCTCCTGTTCTTCTTCACTTGTGAATATTATAGCAGGGAAGACTGCGTTGAGCAAGTTGTGGAAATATTGTAACATGTCCTTCTTTACGATACCAATCGTTTCGTCTAAGTAACGGTGCAAAAATGCTGGCTCATGTTGGATGAAAGCAATCTTTTCTTACTCCTGTAAGGCCAGTCTTGTGTAAGAGATTTCAGGAGGCGTACGATAAGACTCGGAATGCACTCAAAATTGAAAACCCTATGAGGCCGTTTGAATTCAGCGATTGCTTTACGGAAGAACGAAAATAAAGAAAGAAACCGTCCCCACGCCTTTTTATGTGGTCTGAACGGTAGAAATCAAAGTCATTTACGCAAAGTGAAAAGTCAGGAATAAGAGAATGGGTCTAGGATCCGGTTTTGCATATAATATGGGGTATCATTTTGAGAGCAGGGGCTCTGATTTGGGCCATCTTCTTTATAACAGACCTGGCATATAATAATATAATATCTAATGTGTTTCGATCAGCGTGGCTATCGTGAACGTCATTTTAGAAAAAAAATTTGCAAATGGATGGATAGTTTGTGGCTCACCATTATTATAATGAAGGATAAGTACAACTGGACCCAGAGATATTAGCATATGGAAAATCAGCAACCAAATGTTTAAAAGATGTAGGGATATAGTTTTCAGATATTGGAATTCTAAGACAGTTAGAACAGCGATATTTTTGCTGGTAGTTAACTGGGAAAGGAGGATCCTAGAATGCAGATAGAGAATTTCGGGGGACAGCAAGCAGTTGGAATAATTAGGTGGCGGGAAAGCAGGTCAGTAATGAGTTTTAGAGGAGATAGGGTGACTTACGTGAGAACTATTTGGTTTAAGCGGCTGGAAGCCTGAACTAGGTTGAGGTAGAAGGGTGATACTCGTAAGGACTATTAAAAAGGTAAATATGAGGGCGTTGGTCGGTAGCAGGTATGCGGAATAAAGAATTAGTTGGAAATGTAATTGAACCTACAGGGTTTATTAATGACATCGGTCGCAAGGGCTCAGCTAATCCAAGAGAAGGCATTATGACATTAAATGAAATTACGCTACCTTTCTTTGGAGTCAGAGCCTGATTGGGTTTTTGAAGCATGTCGTTCTAACGGCATGCCTCAGGTGCTTTAAGTGATAAACGCGTAGGACTTAGTTGAAATGGCGAGGCTATCGGTCTAGGCGATGTAGCCGGATTCGCAGACGTTCTATGAGAGCTGACAGGAAAGATAAAAACGACAAATGGAACTACTGCAAATCTGGCGCTAGATGAAGGCGTTACGTGGCTTAGGTGTCAGGGAGATGTAGGAGTAAGAGGAGCAGTGGATCGAAGTTCACAGGCGTACGATTAACTGACTTTTCAAGGTTAACTGTATTACGACCGAATTGGTTAGCATTTGACTAAGAAGACGAGAGTTTATTTGAAAAGAAGGATACAATGCTTTGCTCCATGGAAATAGCATCACAATAAAGGAAGAAGTTTGTGTTTTCTAGGTGTGTAGAAGCACGATCTCGGTGGGCGAAGGCTGAATCAACCTTGATTAGTGGGAACAATTTAATTAAAGTAGGCGGATTTTTGCTATAGGGTGACAGATGTTTAACATCCGCTATTTTATTGCTAAATCTGGCTCAAATTAGGAAAGATATATGCGAAAGATGAAAATAGAGCAGAAACATTAATTGATCTTCAGTGTATGTGCTCATGTGGTGATCGTTCCGGTAATTTGGATTTGACAGACGAGAAGGCTGGCCACTGTCCGAGTGCATAGTGGTGACTTGTGGACGAGCTTCCTTATAAAGGTGCAAATTATGCACCAACGGTATTATTCACAATCCCTGTCTGATATGCGCTGTGGTGAAAAGAGCAGGCCAAAATAGCCCGATTTGGGGCGGGCGCAGTAACTGGCATTACGTAAGGACCACCGTCGACGTATGTCACGCACTCTACATGAACCACTGTACAAAAATGAATTTCAGATATATCACAAGCAGGGGCTGCCGTTAAGGACTTATTAAGATGAAGTGTTTTGTTGTGCAGGAGATGGACTGGTTGTGCTAATATAGCGGCAACTCTGAAGGTTTCCTACGTCGATCTGGGTCTTGAAAGCTCGTTGACAGTGGACACTTACTGACAAGGGTAGAGCGTTGGACTGCGCTTTCACCATTCCCTCTTTCCTCCTCTATTTGACTGGCTTCGGATATTGCTGCTCTAGTTTAAACGACTGGCCTCTATGTTTGCGGCCTTAGACAAGCATCCTCAAAATTCTGGGTTTATTTAAAAACACGGCGTAGAGATTACTAATGCGCCCTTGCCGATCTTACCTGCGAATACCTGTGACGATGCCCCAACGTGTGCTCCACCTTCCAATGCACATAGTCGGAAACGATGGTCGAACTGTCGTAGAGGAGTCGTTTTGGAATACGCTCATTAAATCGTTCCTTTGATGGGAGTGTTCTATCAAAAGTGAACCTGACCAAAATGGCATAGGTTTGAAGTACGCCAGTTAACTTCTGACCCCTGATGTCCGGGAGGTGTTCCTGTGCGCGATGTTCTTGGCTTTGGTGTGATCCGTCCCCAACTCTTGATATTCTTGTCCCAACATTCGAGCCACAAAGACCCGGGCAATAGGTAGTAGACAGTATCAAAACAAAGAGCGCAATCTGGCTCAGAGGCAAACAGTGCCGAAATCGTGTTCTGTGTCCGCACGCCTAGCAGTGAAAAGTGAAGTTTGGAAACTCAAGTGATACTCCATCATGACTACGTAGATCGGGATATTGACTGGCGTACAGTGTAGTAAGCCCTGACTCTGTTGCAAATCCTTTCGGATTTCCGCAAGCGTCCGATAGACAAACTTGAAGAGCGCAATCATTCCCATCTTATATACTAGGCTGCATGACACTATCTCAAGTACTTTCAAATCTAGCCCTGTAGGGTACTCAAGTATTAGTTCTGCAAGCAACCCTGCCAAAAATTAAACTTATCTGCCTTTAGCGGACGTGTCATGCCTTAGTGTCATGCCCAAATACTTATTTTACGTTGACTATCATAGTCATAACTGAGATAGCATAATCATTATGAAGACAAAGACTTTCTGCTTACCAGATGACCTCGGAGAAGTAGCATTACTTTCAAATATAGCTTCTTGTGTTGCGTTCGTTATAGGTCGTATTTTGTCGTCATCAAAACGGCGCCCCTATTCGTAGCACAACTAAGAGCCTTTATTTTTACCCTGGAGCTTCTCATTATTAAATAGATGCATTTCTGCATTTCATCGTTTTTCACCTCCTTTTATTGGCCTCCGTTTTAATGTCGCCTCTTTACCTTACTCGACCTTTCGGCAATTAGTGTTTGCACATTCGAATCTACGAATCTAGGAATCATTCGAATCAATTTTCATTGCTAGTTTTAATTCAGCTAATATAGTTACTCGACTTGAAAAAGTTCAGTATGGTCCAGCCAAGGGTTTCCCTATTTAAAGCTTCGTCACAGCATTAAATAAATATTTTGAGAAATTTCTCTCAGACGGAATCCTAAGTCCGGTATCAGGGAGTTGCATTTTGTTGTGGCCTACACCTGAGAGATGGCAAGCACTGTGCTTGTTGCAATGTCCTTGAGTGACATCGTCTGTTTTAGTGGGTCGGCTCTGTTGACTTCGGTGAATCGGTCACTTCCGTCGGATCTAGCGATTTCGTAAATTTTGACTGCTCGGCCGGTTATGGCGACTTCACTGGCCTGAGTGTCATCGTCAGCTTGGTTTGTCTTGATGCTTGTGTCAGTTTGCCGGCTTTGGCAGCTCAGGTGACCCAGTCGGCTTTTGCGGTGTGGGTGTTCTTAGTTTACTCTCGGCATCATACCTAGGAATCTAAATTTCTGTGCCAGCACCGTGCTACCATCAGGCTTGTTCGATTCCAGTCCCTCAGTTGCATGGGGGGATGAATTACAGTACAGTTATTGACGTAACCCATGAAACGTGTCGAAACGTACGAATGATTGCCAAGCACTCGCAAACCGACAACATTTTATGAGTCCGATTTCTATGTTAATTAATTACAAATTTCAAAGAATTAAAAACATAAAACATAAAATAAATATTAAAGGCAGTGTTGCGTTGTTTAGAAATGCCGAATTATTTCGAAAAGCGCAATATCCCGAAAACGTCAGAAATGGCTCTAATTGAGTTAAGTTCGTTTTTAGATGTATAGAATGTCTTCTCATACCAAAAACGTAGTAAATATGAAAGAAAACATAAAATAACGTCTAATAACAGTGTTTTAGTGAAGTATACACATACATATCGTTTGATAAGTAGTGTAATTTCATATATGACAGTTTTTCAACTGCCTACCTTCTGAATGTAGATTCTCAAACCATTTTCGAATGATTCTTGTTTTTTTATTTGTTTGAAGTAAATGAGATGGGGTTCAACAAGAGAAGCTGGGGTCTACTTGATTCCACTGATGGGGACGTCGTAGGAATAAAGGTTTTCATAAAGTAACATGCCATGAGGCCGGTTGGTTCATAATAAATTTAAATGGAACTGACAGGCGTGATCGTAAACATACTATTTTGTGTTTATAGAGAGAACTTTTCTTCCGTTAAATTAATTTATACTTCTCGTTCGTTTTGGATTACGTTGAGTTTCAGATCGGCCTCGAAATGTTGCTGAATACTTCATGATTTTCAGTGTTTTCGCCCAATCTTCCATAAAGACAGATTCTGAATTATCTGACTGTTGAGAACTTTAAAATAAAATTATTCTTGTAGACATTTACCGAATTAGTGTGTGTTCGGGCGCTCCTTTTCACGAAGATGGTCGTTTGGGGCGTTTGGTATGTTGTAAACAGTGCGCTGAGAAATACGCTGATCGGACTCCTCTCCAATTACAGGTCGCGGGATCGAGCCTCAGGTGTTCCACACCTCGGGGTTGGGTATGACCAGTCTCCCTTGTCTTTGTCGGCAATGACATAACGCCTTCTCTATTAAATGATGCTGAGAATTGATTTAATTCGGGATGGAGTGATGGTCTATTCATCTTACATTTACTTATTTTAGATGGCTCCCCTCCTAGCACATGATCCAGTCCCGAGGGCAGGGTTAAAGTGTGATGCAGGGGGATGTGGTCCAGTCGAAAAGCTCGCGCATCTTTTATTTATAGCAAAATGACTAGTAATACTGAAAGTTCTTTGCAGTATAGATTGCATGAGCATGTTCCTCGTTCTGATCACCCTGTAAAAAATATCACAAGCAAACTTCTTTCATTCATTTCTTTTCAGAGGGCCGAGCCACCTGTTGAAATCTCAGTCGCTGAATCTATTCTTTAACCCCGTCTCCCCGTCCATACGCAGGGCCAAAAGCTGAGATTTCAACAGGTGGTCCAGTACATCCCAGCCCTCCGAAAACAAATGACGGAAGGTAGTTTACTTGTGCGACTTTCTGCAGGATGACCTAAGCAGGAAGATTACTCAGGCCATCGGTACTGCAGAAGACTTGTAGTACTATCAGTAACCAGTGCTTAAAATAAGAGATGAGCGACTTTTGGGGCTAGACCACAACTTCGGTCTTCCTAGTTTAACTCAGTCCTTAAGACGTGAGCATGTGCCAGTAGGGTCTTGATTACCGCTTTTAAGATCTACCTGAAGGAAATCCAGGAACAACTTCACTACTTAAGCTCCGAAAAGTCTTCCAACGTTATCACGGTACGATTGACAAGCATCAAAAATCTACAAGTGACTTCCAGTACAACCTGTGTGTTATATCCTCCTTCTTAATCAGATGCTTTTTATGTAGCCATAACGGAACAAGACTTTCAGTTAGCATAAAGCGCGTCTACAGCAGTCGAGAATTCCTCCCAAAAGTCATCTTCTTAAGTCTGACGACAAGTACCCAGACAAATTGCCCTGTAGGTCTCCGCTAGGGCCTGACAAGCAGCGTGAGGGGCGTGTATTCACATGTTCACAAAGGGAAATGGAGTCATTATGTCTAGGGGCATTTCTAAATTAGATCAGGCCGATTGGCATCCACTAAGATCGACGAAAGTGCTCAAGTGAATGCGACTTGCTTGCTTCTTCCATGTGTTGAGAATCATCCGAAAAAGAGATTCCAGTAACTGCGGTTATCATTCTCGGCTGCAAGAAGGCGTTTTATCTCGTGTCTTATCAGTTTCATGGGGGTCTCCTATCGTTTCACAAACGTCTTCACAGATATGTCGCACTCATTATGCGCATACGGCCTTTGGCAGGAAGCTACTGCCCAGATGTGCCGCATCATTCTTGGCGTCCTCATAACAAAGAGTGATTAAATAAAACATTTTGTTAAGGGCGGAATATGGGAAAGAGAAAATTCGTACAAATACTAAACGTTTGATAGGAAGCGGAGCAGGATAGCCGGCAGCCGAATTCGCGACAGGTTATCTACCTCGAGCAGTTGCAGGTACGCCTGCTGGGATTATTACGCAAATCTCTAGTACGCAGACAAATGACTATCGTATTTAAAAGTCACTAGAAGCTTTGCATATTTTGCAGCTTCTAATAACCAGAACAGCTTGCCTGTCACATGGGAGTGAGAGGCACCAATTAACACTGATTGCAGGACAAGACTGTGCGTCTCCATTTTACCTCTCGTGGCGCTGGTCAATGATCAACTGACCTGGGTTCATACATGCGGCACGCAGCCTGGGGTTGGAGCATCAACTACCGGTTAAGGCAGGTAAGTCTGAAATGGCCACTCCAAAGCCCCAGTCATTCTCAGTGCGACTCCTCGACAAGCCTCCCCAGTTGATAGAGATTACTATGTATGTCAAAAGACTGATGCATTTCCAAGACCAAAGCACGTACTTTATGCCCTAAGGTCTTGCTACCATAAGGAGGTATATGAGCAACTTCCGCGCTTCGCACTGCATTTTATTCATGAGATTAGTCTTATATATGCGGGTTCTGGCAGATCCTCGACTGCCCTATATGGATAAAGGGCGTGACATCGCTTTACTGTTATGAGATCTGAAAGCAGTTTTAAATAGTTCCTCCTCTCATGCCAGGGTCTACTAAAAGATTGTAATTGTAACTTAAACGAGAAACTCTCAGAGGGTACCACTTAAAATGGGACTCAAAGCGGTCGCAGGCGAAAAGGGAACTTATGGTGGCTATTCCTAGTTTGTTTGTTTTAAAATTCTCAGATGCTGATAAAATAAGTACTTCCTTGTGAGTTTCAAGCATCGTAGAAATCGTCGAATCTTAAAAGGGACGAATTGTCATTACTTTCAGTTATGCGCTTACAGGATACACAGTCCCTTAAAGTAACAAAGAGAGTATTGTAAAACTGATGAAATACTTCAAACAAAATAGAGACGACCTTATACTTGCAGTGAGCTTTTCTGATTGCAGTTTACAGTTTACACAGAGTATCAGTCAAAAGTATGCACACTACCGTGAACGCTTGAACTTGTGATTTTGCTGGAGATATTCATCCATGTTATAGCAACGGGGTAGTCAACGCACCTTAGTCACAACAGTCCCCCGTCCAAGTGCTGGTTAGCAAGATAAGAAAAATAAAATTCGAACGAGCGTCTCTCCCGTACAAAAAATTGACTTCCTGCCACCATCAGCAGTGGCTCCTTGGGAGGTCAGGGTGTACGAATACTGCGGCAATTTATGCTCGAGTATCTAGTTGGTTTACTCATTCTATAGTAACGGGAGGGGGGTGACCTCAAGGGCTTCGTGTGCTGGTCCGCGTGTATTATGGAACAGGCGGATGCGACTGTCTGGACGTGTGCTCGTCTCTTTCAGTCAGTCAGGGCGATCAGTTGCACTATAGGTCAGAGCGCTTGGAGCGTCTGTAGTTAAGATGAATGATCTAAAAGTACCACTTTTCGCGGTCAACTGTAGCTTTTCCCGATAGAGGACGAAGAGAACGGGTCGGACGCTGGGGCAACGACGGTGAACCGCTAAACGCGTACACTGGACAGTGTGAGAGGCACTGCAGCCCCTCGCTCGAGTCAGTGTGTACGATCTAAGGCAGTGGTTTGTACGGAGGCAGTAGACGGAAGCTGTGGTAAAGTTCACGTCAATTACCGCTGGCGAGTTAGCACGTTAATAGAAAAGTCGAGAGCATGTCAAACGAAGAGTATTGCGGTAAATGTTAGTCAGACAAATGTGTTGACGAGCTTCGGCAGGACTCAAGACTTTGGATAGGTTGCAGGGAACGGAAATCAGTGGCGGTGAGCCATGAATGACGTTGCCCAGCGTAATGAAGCATAACGTATCGGATAAGGGATGCTGACATTGCAAAAGAACCGTCCAGCGCAATTCGACGTGAGTCTTGGTCTGGAATATGGTGGCCAGAACTAGTTGACATCCATCCAGCTTCATGACAAGCTGCCAGCAACCGTCTCCTTCTCGTCGTGCATACACAATTGATGCAAGGAACTTTGGAGATAAAGTCTTACGAATTGAGCTCAGGAACGCCCGGAAGTTGCGTGTTCGGACCACGTCGTAGTCTATGATTGGTCGTAGTTAAGACTGCAGGCATACCCTAATCACCTTGAGGGTCAGGTAGACAAACGGGACCTGACAGGTAAAAAAAAACAAGCGGTCATTCAGATGCCCCAGCACATCCTATTCGCAAGTGGGTTATCATTCCTACCCTAGGACACTTTTGAAGACTTCGTCAAGGCCTACTTAAGCCCAACATATCTTTATGGGCAGAAATGCCTATTATCTACCACAGAGTACTGTTTTGAAAGGTAGCTTATTTCGAACGCTGTGCATCAGGACATTCTACTCTCAGCAAAATTCCTTATCCGGCAGGCCACAGGCATCTGATCCCATATGCCGCTCAGTTTGCTAAAACGGTCAAAGGTTACAGGAAATTTACGCCGGGGCACCCGCTCTAAAGTTTCTTGCGTTGTGAAGCAGACCACGACGGGCGAGTCTTTAGATAAAGATGACGGATCATCAGGGCCGAATCGGGTTTGTCACGTGATCTAGTGGCTCACGTCAGATTTTCCCCTCCGTGCATAGCGGCCACCTCACGGTGACTGTCTGTTATCGCTAGATCACCTACCATGAGGACTTGCCCGTAATACCCGGAACTCAGAAACCCTGTCCCACATACACAAACCACGTCCAAAGGACGTCCCTGACTTGGGCGGATAGGGCGCCTACTGCCTCTGAAATCAAGCTCACTCTCAATGACCATGGCGTCGCAGCACTTAAATAAGATGCAAGATTGGCGTCGCCCTCAACGGTACACCTAGGTTTCAAACTGAGATCATCCGGCACTCAAATGTCGGTAGCGAATGGGTGTGTATTCTGAAGGAGACAGAATTTGTCGACGTCAACATATTTCGCAACGGTTCCTCAATTGCAACCGGTTTCTGCATAATACACGAATAACAGTTGGATCAGGGACTTCCAATTAACTCAAAAATCGACCTAGGATGAAACATGATAGGAAGTTAAAGCGCATAATCCGGTCAGTTAGGAAAGGAAATCAGAGGCGTTTAAACGGTTTGCTGAAACCGCAAGTCCAAGAATTACCACGGCAATGCCATATCAATGAGATTATGATTTTTTCGAACAAACTCAATCCGACACTCCGAATACATGCCTCACCCAGGGAAAGAGAGCATGCGATCTATAATTCTTAGTTCCCTGTTTCACCAAGCTGCCATTCTCGTGATGCACTGACTGAGGAGAGCTGAAAAAGAGCCGCGAGGTTTTTGGCGCTTTCAACTTGTATTTTTTTGAGAACACGCATGTTCTCCTAAGTTACGAGTATCGTACGACTTAGCTGTCTTCTTGAATCGTGAGTTGGGCCCACTTCCGCTTCCTCAATTTCGTGAAGAGACAAAAAGGACGGGACAGTGAAAGAACGGCGGTAGGAAATGGACGAAAAATAGAAATTTAACTGCATAAAATACTGGCGCACAACACGAGAGTTCCCTGGAAGGGCTGGATGTATGGGTGTGTATTGCCAGGTCAGGATGTTATCTTCAGTTAAATCAGCGACAGAGGGAGGGGAAATAAAGAGAAAAGGAAAAAAACAAATTGACGCATCTAGCGGTCGGCGGCTGCAGCTGCTGTCGCCTCTTCCTCCTCAATCTCCGCAAGCAGCTCGCGCTCAAGGTCATCATCAATGGAGATGACGCTGTCGTTGCCAGAGGCATCTTTGTTTTCGTCTTTGCGGTCTGTCCCCTTGTGGTCCGAAATGGTGAGTCCAGTGTCACCCTTGCTTTCCATGTTCTCTAGTTCCATCAAAAGTTCGGCCTCGAGGTCATCATCGTTGTCGTCATCGGAGATGGCTAAGATGCAAAGAGATTCGCTTACCACACCCAGGTGGAGACGAAGGTTAAAAAATAGACATATTGAAGGACCGTTTCCCTGAGAAAACGCACTCCAGAGTTAAAATGCAACTGAGATATCGCTGTCCCAAGCCAGATTGCCGTCTGCATATGAGCGAAAGAGTTGCTGTTGGGGACCAGAAAGCCTGCGTAGGTTGGCGAAATTCTGTATCCATCGGGACTGATAGCAACGTCTGATTGGTACAGTCGTACACACCAATACCCAGTCGGCAGAACAAACATAAGAACTGATCTTAAGTAATCGGTTCATGAAAAGCAAGACAGCGAGGAGGCATCACGCCAGCCAAAAGGGACGGTCTTAGTGGATCAGGTTCTTCGAGAGCATTTGAGTCCTGACACCAGTGGGAAATATCCAACGCAGGACCGTAGGTGGTCAAGCTACTGCCCAGCATGACAAGGAAGACCGTCAGGGGAAGAGCTAATGACGGGCGGAACGAGGTGCGGGAACAACGAAGGACGTCAAGGCTTTTAACTAGATAAAATGTCTAAGAGGCAGCAGGCATACTGTCTCAAGCCTGTTTGGTGATATGGTGTGACTTCAATTGACTCACAAATGTAATTGCCGGATAACCCACTTCTCCGACGCGCGCGGAGATGGATCGGATAGACGTCATTCGGTCATCCGGAGAACGCGGCCGTACAAGCAGTAAGCGCACGAAGACCACATGATGCCTATTTGTAACCGTAAGTGGAGGAAACTCTGCTTAATGCGCACCCTTAAAGCACCCCCTTAGGCACGTCCATTAGATGAAGGCGTAAGAGGTCAAGTGCACGCCCAAAAACAAAGAGCACACAGTGACTACTTATGACCGGCTTGTTAAACCTGCTAGCCGGAAATTTACAGATCCTTTCTGCAACAAACGTGTCCCGCCTTTTCATGAAACTTAGCCATTGGGAAAGTTATAAAAAGGACGCAAAAGTAAGGACGGTTTTTGCTCTGAAGGCAAATGGTGTGGTCGTGTTTAACATAGGTGCGAAGGCGATGACGTGGATAAGATGGTCATTTCTCAACCGAAGCTACATCTAATCACAAGAAGACATCCTCTGCTATTACAGGCAGTCGGCGTGGAGAGATAGACGGCTTAAAATACCGTTCAGTCCTGCTATTAAAAATGGTTAAAGTATAAACGATACTATCATTCGTGTTTATGCTCGTTCGCAAGTCCTCTTTAGCGTTCGAGGGGCGAAGGGGGAGAGGGGGTAACGAACCGGTCAGGATGTCTCAATCACCATAAAGATGCGCAAGTAGCGAGTAGCCAGAGGAGTAGTGACCGACTACGGTTCCGAATGTCGGACAGCGTGAGTTTAAGACAAGCGGAAAACGATAACGACCTTTTAAGTAAGACACCGTCTGATCTGGAAGATACACCACAGTCGTTGTGACAACACTGGGAGGACATTCTAAGCTTTCAAGAAAAATGGCCCTGATTTACAAAAGTATTCAGTCACCCGTCTCATAAGTTAAGTGTAGTTGTCCCAAAGTCACTTCCTTGGATGCGACGAAGAGGACACTCTCAGATTTGCTCTGGCATAACTCGTCAAAATATTTCGAGAACCTACAGTATGCGCCCCTTGCAGCTGCAGGGAAGTGGGACGATTCGTTCAGTCGCGCGTTGAAACGGACTATAACGGACATCATTGCGGCCGGCTGGACGAGGTATATTTACGGCTGCATCAAGTACAAGCACAAGGGGACGGAACTCACGGGGCGAGTGTCCTGGTAGACGGGAGGCCGCCACACCCTGTTGAGTTGGAGAGTTGCGTGTGTCGGAAAAGCGACGTGGAAGGCTGGCATGTGGCTCTACTGAAGTCTCCTTCACTTTTCCAGGAGCATCCCGCGACTGAGCCAGCAAATCTGCACGTAATATGCAGAGGACGCATGGTTGATGGAGGAAAACCAAACCAGAAAACTGCAAATACTCTTTCCCCGTTAAACTTTCGCAAAAGCGAATGCGCGAGATAAGCTGCGTTCTGACCAACCTGTGGATCTCCTCAGTTATACCACAAGCAACAATATATTCATTCAAGTACATTCAAAGAGAAAAAGGTGAACAGCGTCCGACATTTGCCGCATAGATCTTAATAAAATTATGCAGGGCATGAACTAAAATGTTTGAGGCCCTGATCAAAGTGCTTGAATATACTTTAAAGTCATAAGAGATGCCTAACGGACGAGGTGTATTTACATTTTGAGATCTTAAGCAACGAGTACCACCACCCATCCTCTGTAGTTGAAGTCCTGAGCCCAGTCCGCCATTTATGTGTTCCTCTTCGCCTGTGATGAAACAACGAGAAGTATGGGAAAACGAGATTTGTCTGTTAGCTCAGCTGGGGCCACCAGGCGAGGTCAAGGTGGTGAATAGTGGTTTCAGTGCCAGCTGTGAAAGAAGCAGGTTCTTGGGTCTGGCGAATAAGCGCTTATACTGCGATAATACCTTCAGGAGCAGGTGAGAGCCCATTAGGACAGATAGCTGCCCTTTAAATGGTCACAAGCTACAGAGGTACTGTAATGTAGGTAATGTTGCCTTCATCATGCAAAGCTTCACGCACCGCTCGGCACAAACCTAGTCTTAAAATGGTGGGCCAGAGGGATGGATGAAGATGATCGCCTTCGAGTCCAGATATTGCTCGCAAGCACCCTGCTGACTAGCCGTCTCATGCAACCACTATCCAGAGACCCACTGCTTAATCGGGTCTTTAGACGATTAGGGAGTTATGGTCTATGCGCTCCAGTCGAAAATGCCGAGTGTCGGTGGGGCCGACATAACAGTCTGACCGTCGCGAACGACGATGCCCATCCTGTGCCCCACAGCAAGGTGGGCACCGGGACGGTGACTTGCGTAGAGGTTAGTTTATAGTGGTAGTAGACTTGCGCAGCATCCACCGCACTCCTCTCCTCCATCACCCACCTGGGCCCGGTGTCAGACTCAAGAAAACTGGAGGTGCGGTCGGGTGCGGTGGCTGACAAAGTTAAACAGCCCGTCTACGCGTGTCACACACTCTTCGTCCGTGCAGGATATACTAGGTTTTCACAGAAACAAGAAAGGGACGGCTCGGATCCTACCTGAGTGGGAATGCTATAAAGACCACATTAGAGAGAGTCAATGCAACCTGACTCTCAGTTCAACAACAACAGCGAATGAGCCTATGGCAGTAGATCATCAATGCCAACTATGGGTGACATATGCGCACTCGCTTGTCCGTGGCCATCACTTTCGTTCTCGTTATCTACAGAGAGAACTGGCGGGCCCCAACGTGACCAGTAGTAATAAAGATTGGGGACAATCTAAAGTTGCTTTGTACATGGCAGTATGTTGGCTTCTACAAAGAGCCTAATACGATGTTGCTCAAAAATAACCGGCGCTTTAGTAAGGTGTCTTTTTCCCATTAGCTTGGATATCTGTATAGTTAATAACGTATGCAGGAGGGACTGACAGAACGTGGAGTTCTTGAGATTTAGTATTTACAGGTATGGAATGTTAGCGCTGAGAAAACAAATTCAATAATCCAGATATTTTTTTGGAAAAACTCTTCGCACCCACAGTAAGCGAGTCTTCGTAATTATTCTCTTAAGATGAAACATCTTGCCGAGTATATGGGAATAAGAAATTCACAAGACAGAAAACTTACCCCCTGGAACGGAGCCGAGATGTCATCCCTACGATTTCGAGTCGAGTGGTCTGTCATAAAAAGTACTGCAACACTTGTGCAGGCACTGCACTTATCTGTTGCTGCCTTTGGTGATGGATCCTAGTGTAAGTCCGAAACGTCAGGCGAATAAAATCCTTGTTCCAGCGACTGCGTCCCCTTCTTCCTAACTGCTTCGTAACACTCGCACCTTCGCTTGTATCTACAAGTTGCTTGGACGCGACGTGCTCCAGTCGGTCCGACGATGGGAACTCCTTGCCCTTGGAGAAACCTCTATGTATGCGCAGATTTGGTTTCCACAAAGGTACCGAAACGCGTCTCAAGCAGGCCCCCGCTAAACACAGAGCTGGCGACACGGGTAGTATTTCAGTATGGCAGGTCAATGACCCGAGTGCTCGTTCGAGATGTTCACGCGGGGATCGTAAGTAGCATCAGAGGATTGACCGAGAGAAGACCAGATGTTGTAAGTTCATGAGCGACAACGGTACAAAACTGTTTCTGCCGAGGGCGACTGAAGGAGCCCGCGAATAGAGAGCAATACGAGAAGTAGTACTGGAGGAGTGGCGTAAACTGTCTTGTCCAGCGTCGTCAAGAAAAGTGGAAACTGGTACACAACCTGACGCCAAAGGAGCTGACGAAGGAGCAAATGTAGGTATTACTGTATGAGGTCTCAAACAGCACAGCCGACGCGAAATCTGTCAACATGACTGCAGCAGTGAAGTCAATGCTCAGTCAGACGGAAGTGACGGGGGTGTCGAATGACCTTGCCGGACGCTAAGTGTCGTCCCTCACCCAATGTCGTGTTTTACAGGACAGACTACCTTCAGAAGGCCGAGAATCTATTGATGGATTGTCAGTTCTATGTCCCATGTGAAATCAACCCCGTAAAAACGCTGAAAAGTGAAATTAATGCGTCGTTGGCAACGGAGAGCCTAGGTGCAATATTGCCGATCGATCGGCGTATGCCAAAAGCCCAAGAAACGGCCTTGGCCCGATTCTATGGCTTTTTCAAGGTGCATAAAGAGGACGCTCCCCTCCGGCTCACCATATAGCTCAAAGGCACTGGAAAAGTGGTTGTTTCGGCGTCTTGGATTTTTGACGGCTGATTCAGACGACACTGCCGGTCCATCAACACAATTCCTGGAGAGGCTTAAAAAGGTAAGTCTCCTGTCCAACGAGAGCATGGTATATTCTGATGTCGGGTTTTTGTTCATATTCACTCTATAGGATTTGGCGGTCAAGATCATCGAATTACTCCTATAAATTAAATACGACGGAAGGGGGAATCCTCATGGACACAGAATAGCTTCACCGACAAGGACAAGGGAGACCGGAATGGCCATTTCTGGCTTGTCAGCTGTCATCCGCCTGCCGTACCTAACCCTGAGGCTCAGAATCGCGACCTGTTGGTCAGAAATCCAACGCACTAACCACTGAGCCACGGCCTCGCTGTCCTGTCGGTTGCGATCGGGTATATTAACAATGGTAGAGGGGTGAGCACCGATCTTGACTGGCCGATAATGGCTAGTAAGTCGGAAATAGGCATTCCAGTCTCTCTTGTCTTTGTCGGTAATGGTACCTTGCCTATATTACGCACCGCTGTGTGGCTGCTGGCGGGGCCCGAGAGAGGGCCCCAAGGTACAACGGGACGAGTAAGTTCCGTAAAGACGATCGGTGTGCGCCCCTCTACCATCGTCTTGGACATGCCCAAATTCCTCATCTGTTGAAGTTCTGTCCCAAGACGCACTTAACATTCGATGGAACAATCTACGAGAAAGTAAAAGGCATGCCAATAGCTCCATGGACTTCAGGATTCACAGCCGAGACTGTATTGTGACAGTCGGGGTCACTAGTCTTCCAACAAGACTGAAATCCTGCACTGGGTATGCGAGTGACGCTTTCATCTTCATTAAACGGGATCAAGTGCTGACATTCAGAGAACATTTCAACATCTTCCCGGATATGCACTTTATGATGGAGGATGAAGAAAACAACCATATGGTCCTGCTTGATGTTTTCGTTCGGCGCGACGATTGTAACGAGTTAAAACAAAAGTGCCCAGAAAAACGACAAATAAGGCGTAAGTACTGAGCTTTATCAGCGACCACCTAATCATCCACAAACGCTGTTGCATAAAGACACTATAGGCAAGTTGAGACACTGCAGTGAACTGAAAGACAAAGTTGCTGGGTTGAAATAACTTCAACTAATGGCTCCCAACACAACTTTGTAAACCGGTGCGCGCGCAAACGAGACAAGAGACATCGGTCTAAAATATCGGCTAGGGATTCCGTACGTTAAGGATGTCTCGGCAACCGTCAGCCGTATTCTCATACTATTTGGGGTTGGGTTTGAACACAGACCAGGGGCAACCATTAGGCGTCGGGTCATATGGTGGAAAGACCCACGGCCGTGGAAGGAAACGTCTGGGATCGTTTACCGCATCCGGTGCAGTTGTGAGCAAAGCACCACGGCACAGCAATTGCATCCTGTAAATACCGCAACCCTTGCGCATCCACTACCCTTATCTGATGCTGCCTCTGACGATTAATTCGAGCGTGAAGTTGGATCGTCCGACGAGTAGAATTCTTGTTTTGGAGATCGCGTGTCCCTCTTCTTAACTACTTCCTGGATTTCATATGTTCACTTGTACCGAAACGTTGATAAAATGGCGTAAAAAACTTAGATATGACACAGCCCTGGGCTATTTGTAGCTCTCCAGATCGAAGGATTCTGCACGGTTTCGCGTCTTCTTCCTGAAAATATGACTAAGTAAGTGCAATGACCATCAAAGTTCAGCGATCGTCTCTGCGATAACAGAATATCTAACCAGAATTTCACGCTATCAAGCGCAACGTGTGCAATCGGGTCTCAATGCAAATGCGGTCAGCATAATGCAGGTCCTCTTCCTTACAGCACACTTCAACTAACATCAATCGTCAAATGTACCTCTTTGTGATGGGTATGGGAGCAGAAAAACAGGCACAACCTTACGCGTTAGGGCAATCAGAGTGCCAAACCAGGCAAGTTATGCAGCTGGTTTAGTCACAGTTCATCCGGGCAGACAATGAAAGTTCGAAATTTGTTGACTTTAGTTTGCTGAAGTAAAAAAACACTGCAGGCTTCGCGCATGCAGCGCAAAAAGCATCTCTTGAAAGTAAAAACCAGAAGATCGAAACAAAATTTGGATGGGGTTTGTTACCTTCATCGCCGGCTGAATTGAACAACATGGCGTCTTCATGGGGAACATTAGCAAGAACAGAAAGTTGAGCAGCCTGACGAATGAGGGAGATTCGATAGAAGTAGTTGCGCCAAAAATCGTCTTCCTTCAATCTAGAAAGACCGGATATGGAGCTTAACTACCGTCGTGAGATTGACTACAAAACATGAAAAACGACTTGTAAAATGCCTAATCAGTCGCGAAACCTGGGGCTCAAGCTGCTACCTAACTCGTTGGGACAAAGCCCCGGTGGCCTATAATCTTACCTAAGGTGCTTTATTGCAAGCTAATAAGACTTTTGGGTTTGGTAGCCCCACCTGATGGACACAATACTGTTGGGGTTTAGGATTAGGGGTTAGAGTTAGGGGACAGGGTTAGAGGTTAGCGAAACTATTTCTCAGCCGTTGAAAGTACAACCACGCACTCCCAATAGCTTTTCTTTTGCATACAACTACTTGACCTCGTCGCCTGTGCGTTCCCCGGCTCCACCTGCAAAAACGGCTATTACCACCGGTCCAGTATTAGAGGTGGCTGAGGTTTGTCTACTTCAGGTGGGGCTACCAAACCACATCCAACCGATTTTTGCTTGTCGCCATAGTATTCTTGAGAGTAGCAACACATCGGGCAGGATAGACCGTATTAGAACCCGAGAATGAGGAATTACACAGTTCTATATAAGAGATAACACACAGAATAGTATTACCGACAAAGACAAGGGAGACAACACACAGTAAATGTGCTATTTCATGATATGTTGACCGAAATCCTGAAATGTGCTGTCAATCAGAAAAGACTACTTAAGAAAGGTCGCGAGACAAACTGTCGGGGAGCATAATCACAAGTTATTTCCGTCACTTCAGGATGCCGCTTGCAAAAACTATACCCTGTAAAAAACAACTACCTGAGTAATATGCATTTTTTCCATAGATTTTTGACGTCCTTATAAATTGAGATATATTTTATAGGAAACATGCGTGAAAATATTTCTTCTCGGGCCCAGTTGGTAGCGAATTACGCCTTTTTCAAACTTTATGCTTGAAGGGTATTTCTCGCATTTAAAAAGCTCTTAATTATGAGGTTTTTTGAAATCGTGAAATATGTACCCATAAAGCAGCGCGTCCGTCCTTTTGTCAATGCCGCATGTGAAGTATACAACGTGGTCTACATCCACTGCAAAATTTTGCAAGCCCTATATTACGTCCTTTTAGTAGTATATATAAATGTGCGATCTTTCCCGCAGGGGAAATGTACGGCTTGTAGTTTGGAAACCTTGAATACAAGTGCAACGGCAGGTCAGGTACAAAATTATTCGGGAATTGGCCTATTTTAAAACCGAAAGACGCTCTTTCTTCAGGTATAAACTTTTAAGAGGACGTATTTTGCTACCAAACAAGCATAAAAAGAATACTTTCACGCATTGTTTCTAAAAAAATATATTCCAAAACATTAGGACATCGAGAATCAACGGGAAAAATGCATACTACTTAAGGAATGTTTTACAGAGTAGTTCCCTCAAGTAAGCAGGAAGCTCGTTCAAAAGCCTACACCCTAACGTGACTGAGATATCTTGGGGAAACGTTGAACGACTCTGCTTAAGTAACCTTTTTTAAGCGAAGACACATATCAGCGTTTCGATCAATATTTAGTGAGATAGCATATCTACTGTATCAGTGGTAAGGTCAAGAAGTTAGGCTTTACTTCCAACAGCAGACACAATCTTCCTTCCTAAATCTGACCGTTATGGATTTGCAAAAAACCGGCTTCGAACGCGCCCAAACTTCTGCTGCACTTACAAGAAGTGAATAAAGTAGAAAAACGCAAAAAAATTGATGCCTCAAATCAAGGCAATCGATTCATTGGTGGATTGGGTTACTTGGGATTTGATGTAATGAGCAGGGCGGATGGGAGAACTATCGAAATCTCAAAATGTACGAAAGGAAAGTTTTCACAACCAGGAAGACGAGTTACTCGTTAGCCAGGACAAAGCGCAAGAGCTACAGCGGCATAAGCCTCACCGACGTTGCTGCAAATATTTTCGCCACTGTCACGGTCAGGAGAGTTCAGTGAACGTGTGTCAATGAAGAGACCCAAGCAGGCCGGGTTCATAGGTGAGCGTGGATGCTCGGGTCGGATATTCACACAAAGGCGCTTTCTTGCATTCCACCAAGGTTAACAGCAATAGACGGCCGTCTGCTTTCTTGACTTCCCCGTAGCCTTCTATTTCGTCCTTCGTGAGTCCCTGTGGCGGATAATGAAACTCAATGATATGCCAGCAGAAATAATCGCCATGGTCAGGGCCTACAGTCGTTGCACCACCTCGCAAGCTCTGTTTCATCACAATCTCATCCGACCGTTCGGTATTTTATCTGACGTTCGACATGGTTGAGTCCTACCGCCCATTCTGTTCGACTACGCCACTGGCTAGATTCTCGGAGGGGCCTTACACACTCTCGTCAGTGTTCGAACGTCAGCTGACAAATGTTGACTACACCGACCATCTCAGCCTGTTCGCTTCAAGCCCTGGTGAGCTGCAGTCTATGGTGTCATGAGTCAGTTAAATCACTGATCGGTCGGTTTATCCACAAATTCTGACAAGACCAGTTTCCAAACTGCATCCCTGGGTAACAGAAGGTACTTCCCCGGGATTAATAGCTGTCAACTTCAAGTAGGTAGTTCCGAATACATCGGTGCGAGGCTGCTGCCGAATTCGGCAGTACGGATGACATCGCCCCGCGAATCGATGCTGCTCGCAGGGTTTTCATAACCCACAATTTCTATTGACCCAACTGTGGAAAACTCGGTGCCTCTGTGGGATTCGAACCCACGACAGCAAGGCGAAGGCTTTACTACAGTCAACGTTCTAGCCACTTGAGATACGAAGCCCCACCGGAAGACGTGAGTTTAATCACATTTCATAATCCCTAGAAAGCTTTATGGGACTCCCAGTGAAATTTCCATCAGCACAAAAGATCCGCGTGTACAGGGTATCCACATTTTCGGAGCTTCTATGCGGTTGGTAATGCTGGGATGTGCGTGTGTAGGGTGAGCAAAAACTGAGGGTTTGATCACCGGCGCTTAAGAATCATCCTTCGAGTAAAGTACACCGAATTCGTCCCGGATGACCCAGTCCGCACCCGCCAAGACATAGAAGGGGTTCTTGGACCTCATGTATTTGCTCTTAGTCGCTGGAGGAGAACTGGTCGAGCTCATCAGGTCCGCTACCGCATACCGTCACGCGTAGAGACACAACTGGCTAAACCACCGAAGCCAGCTCCATCAGGCATGATCACAGTAGTACCGAGTACAGGCACAATACCATTTTAACTTGACAATAAAATCGTCAACCTGGAGCGGAAGGTAAGGATATGGAATGCGGTCACGAACTGCATTCATGCCACGGCTCCTCTCCCCTACCTGTGTCATCTATAACATCCGACAATTTTCTGCCCTGTAACTAGGCATGATGTTGTAGGTCCGCAAAATTTGTTGCCAAGATTGAGAGGGGAAAGACACGTCTATTCATTATGTTGATTGTTGGTGATCCTGTGAATCGTTAAATGGACATCAGCAAGCGCTAAGTGCCAGATAACCCCTCTTGCGTGTGATGAATTAGCAGTTGCGGACTAGATGCGACAGTATTAACAGGACGCAAAGTCTGCGGTCCGACACGCAGACTGTCCTTCCAAATAACGAGGGGCATGCTAGTAGTGTGCTGTTATTAAAACGGTTGTGTTGCGGCCGCTACCAGGCGAGACCAGGCGCCAGAAAAAAACGTCGATTAACCAGTCCGGGAACCCAAAACGCCCCGCAGAAATTGAGTTACGCCAGATCAGGCACGAGAAAAGTCTTATCAAATCAAGTAGGACACAGTACCAGAATTCAAGTGTCAGCACCTACGTGAGCGCACAGCAGAAGATTAAGCGCATACGAAAATATAAAAAAAACTAAATGGCAAATTACAGCTGTGGATGTTAGAAGGATAATTAAGTATAGGAATAGGGAGACCGGACAATTGGGACGAGGGACAGAACCCACCTCTTCGGTACAAGGCGGAAGCGTATTAAAGCCAGTTTCTCATCTTCCTGCAGCATTGTAGCTGCTGTACTGAGTAATTCTGCGGACTTCTCCGAGTCCCAGTTAAAAGATGAACCACTGGGTGGCGCGCGCAGAAAATTGCGTTCGTCTTGAGTAAGAGCAAGAATCTGATTCCTGAGTAGATCGATAGCGCCTTGATCATGCATGCCGGTCAAATCAGGATGCCAGGGCGGAAGGCCGGACTTAGAACCAGCGCCTTGCGTTTTCTCCGCTACAAACGCACTTTGAGCTCGATTGAACTCCGTAAATGGCGCGGTGTGAAGAAACTAAAAGGAAAAGTTTCAGCGAATAATTATTTGACCCAAAAACTTGACAGAGTAGTGCCCTACCTATAGTTCCGGGATATGCGATATAAATATTTAAGAAACCTATGGTAAGTGCCGAAATTCATGAAACACTGGTCGAAATATTGAAAAATACACTGACATAGAGAATCCTACTCACATTCGCTAACCACATTTGAAAATAAAGATGCATGGCAGAGTGCAGGGGTTAGAACGAGAATCTGCGGTAACTTGTGTTAATTACATCCGGAAAAATTCACATAAAGTATCACATTTTCCACTACTTTTGGATTTTGTGTCCACTCAATTAGTTCTCATGAAAAATGCGCAAAATTGAAATTCTCATACCCCCTAAACAGGGGATTAGGTCATCAGGGTTCCTACTATAAGGAAAAGAATGCTTCTGTCTAAACTTGATTCATGATTGAAGAAAATTGAAGACGTTTGTATGATTATTACTGTAATTTATAATCCGCAGGTTTTTACTGCAGTTCAGTGCTCAGACATCGGTTCCATGCTGATTCGTACGTAATGGGCGAGAAGAGTTACGTTTAAAAGAGGGACAGAGATTAGTTCGAAACATCGGCAGACATGTTTTACGGTGCTCCTATGGGTTCTCCTATATTTGGCTTTCTAGCAGAAGCCAGAATGCAGAAACTGGAATCTGTAGCTCTTCCTAAAATAAACCCAAAACTATGGCTGCGCTATGTTGACGACACATTTGCCACTGTCAGCAAGAACAAGTTAGATCTGCTCCACCCGAATCTTGACTCCACATTTTCAGGAATCAAGTTCACTTTAGAAACGGAGGCTGATGGACAATTCCCATTTCTGGATGTCTTTGTAGGTCGAAAAACTGATGGATCCCTTCACACTTCAGTTTATCTCAAAGAAACATATTCAGAGGTCATCCTACATTCCGAGAGTGGCCATCCCGTCTCACAAGAGTACTATCTACAGCCTGCTAAACCGAGCCAAAACACACTGCTTTGATAAAGAAAGTTATCACGCAGAAATGAAGTAATTCTTTAAATTATCTCCCCGCAATGGGTACCCGCGCGACTTTGTGCATCATTGCATAACGCATGAGTTCAAACAGAAGGGCATTTCGAACACTACGAGCGCCCCAGGCACCAAAACATTCGCCTGGCGGACTCTCCCATACGTAAGGAATGTATCTGAGCTCGTCGAAGTCGGTTGAAAAAAACATCAGATACAAGTAGCACACCAACCTACAACCACCTTACGTACACGGCTTGTACACCTTGAGGAAAGGGTTGGTTATCTCGATAGTAAGGGTTTTGCCTACACGATCTTATGTGCCAGTTGTGATGCCGTCTATTGTGGCAAGACTGGGAAATCCGTCTCAACCCGTATACATGAACATCAGTTAGCGATGCATGGGAGAACACCCGCATTGTGGGGTCTGCTCAACAAAGAAAGGTTGCGAATTCTTGGAAGCAATGCACTCGGATGAGGCATGTATAATTCGGCATATCGACTTAAATGCCATGTACCAAGTTCTCAAGGACAAATGGAAAGGAGCGCAGCCAATGTCGAGGGGATGACGGAATACCATTGACGCGCACTGGCTCAGACTTCGGCTAACCATGGAACCATTTGTACGACAGGGTTAAATAGTTAACTATTTTTGTACGTAACCCCCAAGTCTGACGACGACTTGGGGACCAGTCTGGAAAATTTACACAATAACAGTTATTTTGTTCCCGAAGAATCTTGCTTATTTCAAATTACATTTCTTGGGATGCCCGTTTTACAATATATATATGTACATATACTGTAGGTGGGCTAAATCATGAAATGTCAACCGAAATTTCGAAATGCGCTTTCGCTTCGAAAAGACTACTTCAGTAGAATTGTAGAACTAGCCATCATGCAGCTTAATTCCATAATAATTCAGTTACCTCAGGATGTCGGCTTTCGAACGGAATTCTTCCTGGCTGCATGCAAAAACTATACTCTGCGAAAAATGACTACTTAAGGAGCATGCACTTCTCTCATTAATTTTCGATGTCCTTAAAAATTTAACTATATTTTATGGAAAGCATGCACGAAAATACTCATTTTTTGCTCATTCGGTGGAAAATGACGTCTTCTTAAAGTTTTGTACTCGAAGGAAATGTGTAATTTGGTTTTAAAAAAGTTTGTAATTGTGAGCTCTTTAATACCGTGAAATGGCCGTTCCAAATACCTCATTTCTCTGCATTTACCAATGTAGCTTGCACAGTTGACAACATGGTTCAAATCCACTGCTAAATTTCATGCACCCCATGTGGTCTCCTCTTAATACTGTAGAGAAATGTACGGTTTTCCGTACGCAGAAAATATACGGCTTGTAGTTTGGAAACCCCGAACGCAAGTGTAACGGCAGAGCGACTCAAAAAGTCCTTGGGCGCCCACATGCTGCGGCGTAGATGGGTGGCATGAAGTTGGAGTCTGACGACAAGCCCTATTCCACCTCAGTTTTATTAAGGGGAAGATCGCTGAACGCATCTGAATCCCTTCTTTCTTCTAGTTTAGAGCTGTTCTGCACAATAGCCTGGCCCTTCCTGTCCAACAAGGAACCTGTTTCATCCCAGTAAGTAGCTAAATTCATGGACCGGCGGTCTTAGATTACTTTTGAATGATAGTATTTAAATAAGATATGTAAAAACCCATAAAACATTTCACACCAAATCGTTTTCGTCTTCAAGTAACTACTGCGGCAAGGGTATTAATTAAATAAGACAATCCGGGATGTTACGAAATGAAAGAAATACGATACAATCGCACGGACAATGTGGACTAGGATAGAATGAGCGTCAGTATAGAAATGTTATGCAACGTACAGGCCTAGTAGCAAACTATATCGAGACGATATCTATTAGATATCTAATTTTCGAGATACCTATATCGAGTATATATCGATTTTGTCCGCGGCCTAGACATCGAGACGATGTCTATTTTTCGAGATACTACGAAATCGGCGATAGGGACACGTTAGGTCATGCGCATGATGCGGTTTCCTCTTCTTACACCCATATATAATTTTCTTATCGTCTGTTCGCCTTAGTCACCCCAATTCCGGCCTACTTTGCCTCCTGTTGTCCACTTTAGAACGCTTTTAACCCCTACAAGGCTAGCCAGCCCTACCTTTATAGCGGTACAGGGCCGTACCACGACTTTTCGATATTGCCTCAACAGTGACAAAGTGGACAAAATCCGCGCACGGACGCCGCATCCATCGCGAATTTTTCCCAGAGTCGCTGTCGACGCGATATGGAATTAGAGCTTGAATGCAATATGGGGACACGAATTAACACCTGTTACGCAGCAGAAACAACTGGAAGTGTGCGGGCAAATTAGGTCTAGAACACGAGGTCAGTGTGTCGACAACCATATATGTCAATTGGGATTACGGTGGGGGAAGATGGCGGGATTAGATACCTTATCAGACAACTCCTTAGCGGTCAACGAGATTTCTTCGGCGACTTTATTCGTTGAATCTTTAGCCAGTGATAGCAAATCTATTCTCAAAGAGTAAATGAGAGATAAAATACGGAAATACGATTCCACTGAAGCAAATTGAATTTAGAAGACACCGATGGCCTTGGATCGACAGCCTCAGATGAGGTTTGCTTCGCTGAACCGTCCGGAGATGAATCCTCATCATTCCACTGATTCGGAATGAAACGCTTAATGGCGGAAAACATACTATTTTGTTAAGGTTTGGGACAATCTTAACCGGAAATGAACAAAGAACAGCACGACTACTTTTGGCGGAAGTGAAAATGTTGTTATTTGCACGCCAATTTACGACGACCAATTAACATAAAGTGTATAACGCCCTGTGGACTCGGGGAGGGGACAGAGTGGAAATCACTCAAGTCTCGGTATAACTTTCGTTTCTCGGTCTGAGTCTCCTGCTTTTGAGTGTTCGTACCTAACGTATCCATTACACAGGCATTCGCTTGCAGACGCACGAGTAAGTGGTGAGTATTAAACGACGGCTGCAAAATGCAAGCAGTTTATTGGATACGAGATGTAACGTATAGCTGGTCGTAGATGTTATAACCAGGCTGGCAAAAACGATGACAAGCGTAGAAAGATGGTGGTGAACGAAAATGTTAGAAACTCTGTGGGTACAAGGATAGACGCAAAACACGAGTGTGGAAAACTGGGAGAAGAAACGAAGCTGTAAAGCTACATAAGTACTAATGTACAATGAAAGAGATAGGTGGAAACATGTGAAGGTTGGACTTATCAGATTGACGGTTGTCGGTGATGGTTCACGCGTGATCAGGCTTCACGATCGATGAACAAAAGAGTGATCACGATTAAAACTAACTGGGTTCTGTCCGTCAGTTCCGCTGGTGTGTTAATACACCCCCCCCCATGAAAATGCAGCACTGTCCTCAGTGCTGTTGGGGATAATGGGGAGGGGTAAAGTGACTTCGACTGCGGCTGGGGGACTTGGTCATATGGGATAATGGGTAGGGTGTTGGGTGTGCTGGTAAGCAGACGACCGCGGTAGGATTTGAGTTTGCTGAATTTTGTTGTGAAGGGTGGCGCGTGGGGTTGGGACACGTCACGTAAGAGATAGGTCGTGGGGAACGGGGTATCTAAGACGACAAAGGGGCTCTGCCACGGGTAATAGAATTTCGTCGGCACTCCTCGCAGGTTGATGTGCATAACTAAGTCGCCGATTTGATGTGTGATTCCGGTCGAACGGCGATCGCACTGTGCTTTCTGGTGGTCGGATGAGGTGCCGATCGTCTCGCGCGTTGCGTAATAGGGGGCCCGAATTGTTTCTCGGAGTTATGAGGCGGATGCGGTAACGGTGGTGGGTCAGGTACGTCTAAGGGGTGTTGGAGGTCTACTGGAAGACGTAGCTCGCGTCCGGACTAGAGGTTATGAAGTGTGAAGCCGGTGGAGGTGTGGATTGAGCTTCTATTTGCCATACGTCAGGTGGGTAGTTGTGTGTCCCAGTCATGTTCGTGACTGTCTTTACAAAAGGCGAGAAGGAGGTTGTGAAGGGTGCGATTGGTTAGTTCGACTAGACCGTCGCCTTCGGGGTGTTAGGGTGTTGTGCGAGTTTTGTTGACGTCTAGGGTGCGGCAAACTTCCTGGAAGAGTCGCGAATCGAAATTACTCCCGCAGTCAATGTGGAAGGCTAGGGGGACGTCCCAACCGCAAATCCAAGACTTGTTGACGGTGTTGGTGACGGAGCTGGCGTCTTGGCGGAATAGGGCAACCGCTTCAACCCATTTTGTGAAGTTATCTATCATCACTAGTAAGAATTGATACCCGCGTACGGATATCGGGAGGGGGCCCACGCGTTCTTCGGGGAAACCCGTGGAGATGGGTCACAGGGGAGCTCGGGGTGCCGGTACTGTTGATTTAAAGGACGCGCATGTATCGTAGGACTGTCAAAAGTGGTGTGTGGACGCTCGAAGCAATGGCCACCAGAACATCGCGCTTGCGGCTAATTCGGTGCGCTTCTACCCGCAATGACCCCACTCGGCGTGATGGTCGGCCAGAACGGATTCGATGAGACACCCGGGTACCAGGGGGCGGAGACGTCTGGACGCGGGATCCCGTAGAAACAAAATGTCGTTGTCTACCGAGAGGTGCGGCCACTGGTGTAGAAGGATGCGTGCGTTCTGGCTGGATCCTCTGATTTCAGCCTACATGGGTTTATTGAGGTTGTTTATCAAGTGGTGTTAAATGGTGTCGGTGTCGGGGTCACTACACTGGGCGTCTGCCCAGGGGTGCCGTGTAGTTTCTGGCATTGTAATGGCGTTAACCGACGCTGTTTGGGTTTCAGTTTCAGTAGGCGGGGAATCGGGTAATCGGGAGAGGGCGTCGGGGTTGCCGTGCTAATGACCCAGCCGGAATTGGCATTCGAATTCAAAATCCTGAAGAAATTCTTGCCAACGAGTGAACTCGTTCATATGGTATTTAATGGACTGAAGGCACTTCAAGGCTTTGTGATCTGTTCGTTGTATGAAACGGTTCCCAATAAGAAGGTATCTGAACTGCCGTGTAAATGTGATGATAGCTAACAGCTCTCTGCGGAACGTGCAGTAATTTCGCTGAGCCTTCGTCAACGTGTTAATAGCGAAACAGACGGGATGTTCGACGTCCTGGGAGTCTGTTTTTGACAATACTAGCCAATGGCAAAACCGCTGGCGTCCGTGTCGAGGATGAAGCGAGAGGCGTCATGATTGACTTTTGGGAAAGTTAGGAGTGAGACGGAGACATGGGCGGCACGTAGGTTGGCAAAGGCCCCTTCACACTCTGAGGACCATCTGAATTCCCCACCTCTCTCCGTCAGTTTGTGGAGTGGGCCGACAATGTGGGCGAAATTACGGATAAACCGTCGATAGTAAGAGGCAAGTCCTAGGAAACTACGCAACCGCGTCTAGTTGGAGGGTGTCGGCTAGATACGAATCCATTGTAATCGGTCCTGTAGAGCGACAATGCGGCCTGGAGAGATCTTATGGCCCAGGAATTGTACTTCTGGCCGTAGGAATATGCACTTGGCTGGGTTCGACGTCAGGCCGGCATCACGGAGGGCTTATAGCACCTCTCCTAAATTGCGGTTGTGTTGTTCGACATCGGGTCCGAATACGATGATGTCGTCCAGATATACGAAGCATTTGTGCGGGTAAAATTTGTGGGGTAATTACCACTAACTACAGATGCAGCATTGTGTTCAAAAATATTTGAGGAGGACCATGGAAGAGGAAAGTGCTCTTGATAGGTTGGGAATATAGGAGGCATGAAAGCAGGATTTTGTGAATTTTTAGCATAATATGAGGGGTAGTTTATGTTCGGTAGCGGACGTAATGGTTTCGAGAAACAGTTTACATCAGGAAAGGGGTTTATTACTTGGGATGTCAGACTAGCAATGGGATTTGAAAAATTATCAGCAACGCGATATACTTGCATTTTGCAGGCTGGTGTGTAAGTGAGCTTCACAACTGAGGTGTTTGCGTTAAGTTGAGAATTCGGGATATGAAAAGGTAAAGATCTCCGCAACCTATCATCTGGCTTATTTGACATAACCGCAAGGTCAGACCTAATTGACTAGGCGCGGGAACGGGATGGATTCGATACAGATTTAGTAACCAATTCATTATTCTGCGTGCTAGGGGTCCGTTGTGGTTCTAGGATTGGCACAACTTTACTGTTAAGATCAACCTGTGTGGGAACTACGTCAAACTTTGAGGAGCTCGATCTCATCTGAATGTCAGATAGTACTCGTTTCCACAGCAGGTTGACGGTGCGCGAATTGGACTTCCCGAAGAAGTGATAATGGCGGACCCGATGGAGACATTTGAACTAAGACCGGATGTATATCCCCTTGAAAAATACCGCTTAACAGGACAGGAGAGCTCTATTTTACCAAACTGACGCTTTGAAAGCACCTACCGCTAATGCGGATGACGGTTATAGCGTAGTTAACATTACCATCCACAACTGAGGATGCCCAGGTTGCAGTCGCGCACTTTTAAACCGATGTCCTGTAAAATATGTATATGTTACTGGCAACATTCTGACTGTATGTTTATTTGGAGTTGAATATTCTATATACGGTTCCCAGTAGGGTCTCCAAAGACACTGTCTAGTACCCTTACATGTGCTGAACTATACTGAACTTAATAGGTTGGACTCATTGAAAATTAATAAAGCTTATTCCCTAAACATTCCAGACGAAACCCCAGCTCGTCATCAGACTTATGGGTCATGTGCAAAAACGGTTGACTATTTAACCGTGTCGAACGAGGGAGTCTGTGGTTGGCCTAGACCTGTGCCAATGAGCGTCAATCGTATTCCGTTAACCCCTTGGTGCTGACAGCACTCCCTTCCTTTAGTCCCTAAGAAATTCGTACGTAGCATCCAAATCAGTATACTAATTAATGCACTTACGATTTGAGTGGAATTACTGTAAACGCACCGTTGTTTAGTTCCACCAAACGCCTATAGATCCAAACTCAAATAGTGAACTGTATGCGTCATGCAAAATATCTAATAATATCAAACAGATGGAAGCACTGACGGCCAATCTCCAAAAACGAAACAACCAAATTGTCAGTATGCTTTTACCGAAAAAGACAAGGCACACTGGAATGGCCAGTTCTGGCTTATTAGCCGTCGTCAGCCAGTCATACCCAACCCCCCGCCCGAAGCGTGAAACACCCGAAGGCTGAACTCGCCACCTGTTTGTTAGACGTTCACGACTCTGAACACTGGGTCACGAGCGCGTTCTCCTGTCGGCTTTCAAACGGGAATACACAATGATAGGGGAGCGCCTCCTACCATCGCACCAAATAGTATAATAATGACGTACATAAATGTGCACAGTTTACTCAAAATTTGGATGAAGTCAACCAACCGTGGACCATTTCCAACGCGCATTGATAGCGCTAGATGAAACATGATTAAATAAGCAGATAAAAGACACGGAATGCCTTTCTTAAATCGGTGTAGATAACGTAAACCGGGCCATTCTCGCCCAATGCAAGTGCCCATGCTCAGTCGAGGGCAGCAAACAGGAAGGGCAAGGCAAAGTATGTAGCCGCGAAGAGAGCCTGCGGAAGACCACTATTCCTGGCGTCATTGTCGGCCGGCCGATTTGCCCAAGAGTTGACATGGATGAAGAAGTCCGGCAGTCAGCAAGTCAGTCAGTGCCTCAATGTTCCCAAATGTTACACTTCGAAACCCGCCCTGCGTACGTAGAGTATTACGGTATTACATAGTACTCACAGTGACCCCGCCGTACATGTACCCACTAATCAGCAGCCAATATCAAATACAGGCGACGCAAATTCATGCGAATGAGTTATTTATTGTATAAACCAAAAAGGAATTGGAAAATATGTACAATCATAATAAATGTCAGTGCCAGTATATACATGGACTTCAACATATGTAATGCCATTCAGTTGGGCGTTCCATTCCAGAAGTCCCCGCATCGACGGCTGGTTCCTATAATTGAAGAAAAACAATTGTTTGGAAAACACATGGTCGACGGAAGGAAAGTAATACTTTAAAATGTAAATGAAAATTTTCACACTTATTATGTTCACTGCAGCAGCATGAATATTTAACCTTAAATATGTAAATTTCATTGATGGTAATTACCGCGTCTTCAGATGGAGGCAGTGTGGGGCAACGTGTATCATCGCTAGTCCCTCAAATGGCCTCCCGGCGTTTAGCTCGGCCGCCATACCGGTCGCTCGATCCATGAAACCAATCAATGACAGTCTTGCGAACCATGTCGAGGCCGCAATCACCAAAGATAGGGTTCCAGCGAATGGCATCGGAAGTGTTAACAAATGAAGAAAACTTACCACACAGGAGTGCATATAAATGACAACCGACAAAGGATTCTTTTCCCACTGAGCCACTCCAACAGTAGTCACGGCAAAGGGGTGGTCCTGGCAATTTACTGAGGATATTCCTCACAAACTCCTTGTTGTTACGCCCGCCAACTGAAACAAGTTGTTTCATCTATAACTCATGGAGAGTAAATACAGCTGCATATTTACATACCACTTCTTCCCGAAAATCGGCATCACGGTTTAGCTTCCCTTCGAAGTCTTCGTAGGCGTCCTTCCTGCATAGCGACAAGGGCAGTGCGGGAGGCCTTTGACCGACAAAGACGGTGGAGGCATGTATTTGCCCAAGTTTTTGAACCATGAGGGCGCAATGTTGTCGAAATTCCTCATGATGGACCGACTGATTATAGACCGCACAGATTTCAATTCCCTTTGTATTGATTTTAATATTTTACTCTGCGCCACAGAAGCATCCTTTTCCGTTTGCAGTCTTCCTGGGTCCTCCTCAAATGTTTTTCCACCTAATGCTGCATCTCTAACTAGTAATTACCCTATAAATTTTAGACCGCAGCAACTTTGTCCTCCACCAATTGTTCCGTTCCAACAGCTTAATTTTCCACCTCCGGCTCTTCCTTTTTTATAAGTAGCAATGAGCGGAACCTACATATTAGGAATACGCTCAGTATTGTCTCTCTCAACGCAAGATCTGTCGTGCAAAAGATGGCACACCTAAGAAGTGTAGCTGTTGAGTTTGACACAGACGTATTGTGCATTACTGAATCTTGGGCCCACTCTCTAATTTCAGACTCGGCACTTAGCATAGATAGCCTCAGTTTATACCGCCAGGACCGTGCCGACAGACGCGGCGGTGGATGCCTTCTTTACATAAGAGCATCACTTGCACAAACGCCTTATAACTTGGACATTTCCTCCTTCTCTGGAATTTTATGTTTTGCTTCGGTAATCCTTCCGCAAAATAGGAAAGCCTTAGTCGGATGTGTATATAATCCTCCTTGTCCCTCCGGAAATGAAAGCCAACTTTGTGAACTCTTTGAAAAAATTGCAGAAACTTCTTTCGATGTCAAGATAATCGTAGGCAATTTTAATTTGCCAGAAATTGACTGGCACACACATACTTCTCCTCCTAAATTCCAGAAGCTGCTTGACACAATTTACTTTTCAAACCTGACTCAATTAGTTCACTCTTCGACCAGAAACGATAGTGTTTTAGACTTAATTTTTACTAATGGCACCTTCCCTTTATCTATGGATTTTTATCATGACCTCTTTGCAAGTGATCATGCATTAATTCATTGTCGCCTTCCAGTTGCCATTTCCGCAAAGCCAACAGTTCAACGTAGTATTTTTGACTTTGCTAATGTTAATAAGGATTTAGTAAATAACTTTACATGCACTCTTGATTGGCACAATATTTTTTCAAATAATGATCTAAATTTTTTCAACAATTTATTACAATGCGTAACAGAAGGTCTTCTTGACCGTATTCCTCGGAAGATGTTCAAACCGAGTGCTAATTCCACCGCTATCCCACACTTTCTTAAAAACAGACTTAAAAAGTTACGGAAGCAGTTTAAAGATCCTTCTGTGAGCTCATTATCAGTTCATCTAAGAATCGTTGAAATATTTGAACTAGCTTCGAAAATGAGGCTCGAGCGAGATAGGCGTGGAGAGTCTTTAGCTATTAATGACCTGAATTCTTCTAAATCAGTTGCTCAGATCTTCCGTCAGAGATCATCTGCTAAGTCCCACCAAGTCATTCCGCCCTTGCTTAGTGCAAGTGATGCCTTCATTACAGAGGATTCAGGCAAAGCAGAAATTTTAAATTCGTTCTTTGCCAAGCATTTCACCATTGAAACTGATCCGATCCCTTTAATTCCTTCGTTGTCTGGTGCTTCTCTGAGCTTCATTAATTTTTCTCCTGAATGTATTCAAAAACTGATAAGCCATCTTCCTAACTCTCACTCAGTAGGTACGGACAATATCCCAAACTCTTTGATAAAACAGCTAAAAGATTTTCCTCCTCTGCTTAGCAAAATCTTTTCAGTATTTCTCGTAAATGGCTTCTTCCCTGAATATTGGAAAACTTCTATTATTATTCCAGTATTTAAGTCTGGCTGTCGTTCTGACGTACAGAACTATAGAGGTGTCCATAAAACACCCTCTCTCGCTAAAATCTTCGAAAAAATTATCGCCGTAAAAATTACCGAATTTTGCATAGCCAATCAAGTTATTAGCCCTTCCCAGCATGGTTTTTTACCAGATCGCTCTTGTGAAACATGTCATCTGTCGTTTCTCGATCTACTTACCTCTCTTCGTAATGATCACCTATCTGTTGTCGTAATTTATTTTGATCTTAGTAAAGCCTTTGATAAAGTGCCACATAAAAGACTCTTGGTTAAATTGGAAGGTATGGGAATTCGCAGTCCACTAATAGACTTTCTCAGGTCATACCTGTCTAATCGTAAACAAAAGGTGTTGGTGGGATCTTCAGTTTCCAGTGAAAGTCCTATTGTAAGCGGTGTCCTACAAGGTACCGTTTTAGGTCCTCTTTTGTTCTTGCTTTACATAAATGATATTTCAGCCGCAGTTAAACATTCTCAATCATTTATTTATGCCGATGATCTCAAATGTGTATATTCTTTCAATAAATCTACGAGTCTTCATTGCCTGGAGCAAATCCATGCTGACTTGCTTGCTCTCTCAGCTTGGAGCTCAAAATGGCTAATGGAATTCTCTCCGTCTAAATGTCGTTATATGTTTTTTGGACCTGATAGGCTACCCCAACCTGTGGTCTTTCAAGGAACACCTATGATTGAATGTACCACCATCAAGGATTTAGGTTTAAGCTACACTAGTAATCTTGATCTCTCGCCGCACGCTGACAGAATTACAGCCAAAGCTGCCCAGATTTGTGGTTTTATTTCTTACAATTTCTATCTTCCTGAAATTAAATTAAGGCTCTATCGTATGTTTGTACTTCCAATTCTCGAGTATTGTTGCCCATTCTTTGGTTTGATGAATGAAGCCAGTCGTTTAAAAATTGAAAATGTCCAAAGGCGTTTTTCAAAAAAACTTTTGGATAGGGAACATCCCAATATCTCCTACTCAGATAGATGTCAGCTAATTAACCTAAAATTTTTATGGGTTCGAAGACTAGAAGCGGGCCTCTGTCTCCTCTTTCGCATTAATCACAGTTCAAATTTTCCTCGAATTTCAAAACTTACCCCTAGTAGTCGCCCATACAATCTTCGCAACTCGTCTCTAATTATACCTCTTCCAGTGTCCTCCACCTCTAAGCGCTCCCTTTTTTTCGCTTCCAGATATACTTTCCTCTGGAATAACCTTCCAATAAATATAAGATCTTCAGACAATCTACACACCTTTAAGAGAAGGCTACGCCTCTATCTGAATACTGACTCGATTAAACTTTTATTTTCCTCATCCTTCCCAGACAACTTTTTCTATGACACTGAGAAAGGGCCACCGGGAATTTAGCATGCCGCTATTAAATTTCCGTATCTGTTCACGTTTCCTTCCTTTATGAGTAGTCTCGTTACTTAAGATCCCTCACCAGAAATGTTAATTATTCCAATTTTTTAGTTCATGCATCGTGCCCTCACAGAATGCGCGCCATCGACGCTCTTGGCGAAACCTTCTGTATTCGCCATATACTAGTAGTTTGGTCGCATCTCCCTTCCCCCATCCTCGGTTGGACTCGGATGAATGTAACCGACCGCATCTGGGTTCCTATCGCCTCGGGACTGATCTTCATGATGCCCTCACTGAATGCGCTCCATCGATGCTCTTGGCGAAGCCTTCTATATTAGCCATATACTAGTAATCTGGTCGCATCTCCTTTGCCCTATCCTCGGATGGACTCTGATGAATGTAACAGACCGCATCTGGGTTCTTGTCGCCTCGAGACTGGTTGTCATCGTGCCCTTACAGAATGCGCTCCTTCGGCGGTCTTGACAAAGCCTTCTATATTTGCCATATACTAGTAGTCTGGTCGCATCTCCCCCCATGCTCGGATGGACTCGGTTGAATGAAACTGACCGCATCTGGGTTCCTATCGGCTTGAGACTGGTTTTCAATTTCGGCACTTATGTTTCTTATTCAAGGCGATACAGGCCAGTCCTGACCGACCCGCCTACGTACCATTTTATGAAATCCGTTACGCAATGCCATATACAGCTGACATTTATTTCGGCCATGTTGATGTCGGACTATATTCCATTTTGTACCGCCACATGCAGGCCAGTCCTCCCTGTTTTTTTCTGATGCTATTTTTCTGAGGGTTTTTTTTCTCCTGTTAAATTACTACAATCATTTTTAAATTTTGCTTTGGAGTTTTTTTTTCAGCCCTCGTTTTTTTTCATTTTTTTCATTTTCATTTTGCTTAACGGACTTCTAATCTCAAAAACTATGCATTGCACTTTGTGCAGATTTTGTCTACATCGTCTAAAATTTGCATGTAAATTTATTTTTACTTGCGTTGATGGGACCCCGACGGGTCTTTAATAAAATAATTGAATTGAATTGGATAATAAATATAACCTGCTTACTGAAGTGAGGGGACTACTGAAGGTGAAAACCTGCCCCATCCGGCCGAGGAGGTAGGTATGTTTTCTTCAAATCTTGGCCTACAAAACATCAGACTTACTGCTATTTACTGAAGTATGGGTGGTTGCGACGGCCAGCCAGCTAGCGGCCTTACAGGCTGTCGTTCCGCTATGTTCTCGTCTTCATCGCCCTCAGAATCAGAGGTTAATCTGCGGACAAATCTACAAAATTTTTTTAATTACAAGTGAAACCTACTTCTTTCAAAAGCCTCGGCCCAACTCCGTGGGCTCCGAAAAGGAGAGATCCGACGTGTCCTCGGCCTTATATACCAGCCGCCAGGCCGCATCCAGAGTTAGGTTGTCTTTTAAAATCCTGACAGGATATGCTTTCGTCCCACTTGGTGGCGGCTCATTCCTTTCGAGAAGAATGTTTCGTCGTCTGTCATTTTTCAGCCACATAACGCAGTTCTTATCATAGAACCACGCCTTGGCTACGACGTCTACCGACTTACCGGTATTCGGCAGCTTTCCAATATTCGAGAGAGTCAAGAGATCTGCACATGCGAGAAAACTCCGCCGGCAAACACCGACTGCATCTCTCGATGGAGGCATTAAGTTGGGCAGATAACCTTGGCCCCAGTCGCCACAAGTGAATCAACTTCCGCATCACACCCAGATAGACCAGGTGCATGTAGTCGATTGGAAATGAGGCTACCATGTCGATTGGTAAATCCTCAAAAGGCGACCTGCCCTTATGGTGCAGTGCCTGGGTTCGCAATCGAAATGACCTGTCGTCTCGCAACCGGCCAGTGTACGTGGGGAATGTCATGCGGTTGGCAACGGGGCGCCCAACATGACAGCTCCTACCGTGACTGCCGTTATTTGTGGGAAACAACATACCTGTCGCATCCGTAATAGCCATTATGCGCTTTCACTTGCCTGATGTAAGATCGAGCGGGCGTATCACAGATGACATTCTCTAGAGCTACCCTTATAACCTTTCCTGTCGATGGGAAACACAGGCCAGTAGAAAGTAATCCCTTCAGTTCCATTATACAGTCATGTAAGAAGTCGTCCAGGGGCTCTGGCTTACTAGATCCGGAAAAAACGCCGACAACAAAGGGTTGTCCAAATACCGGATGGCTAATACGACTTAGTATTGGCCACAGGCACTAGTTGGACCCCTTAAAAACTTTCATTCCGTCGATGTGCACTTGAATGCGTATGTCGGAAATACTTGTTCTCGAAGACGAAGCTCATGGAGCAGACCGTCTGTGAGACTCAAGTGAACGTAGGTGCCGTTACTCAGACGCTTCTTTTTGCACGCTCGAGGCGTTAGCAATAGCGTCCATGGGTCCTTAGGTACTTCCGGATGGAAATGCCGTAACATATTAAATAACTTCATTGTATTAGACAACGGCATTTGCACTTTCAGGGCGTATTCTTTCAAGGCCTCCAGCTGTCGCAACAGGCTTTCCTGGAAAAAAATATCGCAGGTTTTTGTCTTCTGCAGGTAACAGCGTCCACTCGCTTTTTTCTATGTGCTTGCGTTGTAATTACTGAGTGCAGTCATACAGTAACCGTTATGATTACTTCTGGATATGGGGACAAATTTTTTTTTACCGAAATCTGACATGATTTACTGGTATACTGTGTCTATCTATCCGATTCCAATGTGCCGAAATGTGGACACGGTTTCTCTATCTGCCTTATATATGGTCGTCAACTACTAACTTCCATCAGAAAAACATCCAGGTATTTTATTCGATATTGCAACTTCAACCTTTTGTGTTGTCTGCTGAATGTCCTAATTGGACTAAAAAAACGGTTTTGGTACGCACGCATGAGTAAACAATGACTCTGTCTTCCAAATAAAAGCTTACGAAACTTTGGCACAGGGCCCTGTCATAAAATCTGAAATTGTTCGATACGCACAAGGTTAATTACATATTCGAACCTATTTTTTCTTATGGCAGTACAGTTCTAAGTAACTTCGAGCTGAAGACCTGCCGTTTAAGACCTTGTTGGTAAAAGAGTAAACGTTGGGCATGTGGAGCAACCACTGCATCCATGGCTATTTTCCTGTCAGATTCTGGGAATACCAGTTCGAGAAAAAAATGGAAAAAGGTTAATGTGAGACGCCGAGGCAAAGTTGTGATCTGGGTTGTACTGTGAAAATGTGAACAGAATGCGATCGGAGTAGCAATTCGCAGGCTTATCCCTCACCAAACCGTTTGTACCGAAATTGTTCTGAACCAAAACGGCGACTACACTAGCCTGTGACATGACTAAAGTTCCGTCATCTACTGCGCATACTCTCAGTCTCGGTCAAATGGAATCGAACAAGCCGTTGGTGTAGCAGAGAAGACAAGGTTAGATCGATACAGTCCTGCATATCTCACTAAACAATCAAAAACGCCTTGACATTAGCGCGACTCGTTATCAGTCATGAATTACTAGACTGCTAACTGCACGGACAAGTAAGCCCTACTCAAGACGGAGGGTCAGACTTCAATGGCGCTTGTTTCATGGGAGCTTTATGACACTATCGTTCGCATTTATTCGTAGACTGTCTCACTGAGACCGGGTATATGTGGATTTTGGGATTGGGTCGTGTGCACCATCGGTAGACGGATTGTTTGGTTGTCAGTCCCGGCGACCACGCCCGGCTCCCGTCGCCTAAAACTTTTTTGTCCTCAGAGCGCAGTGGATGTGATAAGGGAGGATAAAGTAGATGCAAAGAAAATTGACTTAACTATAACCAAAATCAGGGCTAAAAGCTACGACTACGACTGCGTAGTTCGAAAGTGGTGGACGACTTTACCAGCGACGGCCAACTACCGCAAGTTATCGCTCACTAATGAAAATAGGAAGGCGTCCACAAAGACGGCGAAATAATTTTTAATTCCGACTCCGACTGTCGAGGAAATACTGACAAGGCGCGACGCAAACTACGGCCCCAGTGGGCAAAGCAACGCCGCTCATATTACAGTAGATGTGCGAATTAGCACATGAAATGTCAACCAAAATTTCGAAATGCGTTCTCCTTTCTAAAAGATACATTAAGTAGTGTTGTAAAACTAATCATGATGCAGCATAAATCTATAATGAGCCAGTTACCTCAGGGTGTCGGCTTTCGAAAGAACTTATTTTCGGCTGCATGCATGAACTATACTCCGCAAAAAATGACTACTTATGTAGTAAGCAATTTTCTCATTGATTTTCGATGCCCTTGAAAATTCAATTATATTTCATGGAAAACGTGCATAAAACTATTCATTCTTTTACTTATTCGGTAGGAAATCACGTCTTCTTCCAATTTCATCCTCAAAAGAAGATTATGATTTGGTTTTAAAAAGCTTTTCTAATTCTTGAATAATTTTGAACCCGACCTGCTGTTACACTTGCATCCAGGGTTTCAAAACTACAAGCTGTATAATTTTCGTGTACGGAAAACCATGCATTTCTCTACGGTGTTAAGAGGAGACCACAAAAGTTTCATAAAATTAAGCAGTAAATTTGAGCAATATTGTTAACTTTACAAGCCACATTCGTAAATGCAGATACATGACGTTTCATGAACGGCCACTTAACGGTATTAAAAAATCTCACAATTAGAAACTTTTTTAAAACCGAATTATACTCTTCTTTTGAGTATAAAAATTGGGAGAGAGCATGATTTTCTGCGGAATAAGTAAAATAATAAATACTTTTATGCATGGTTTCTATAAAATATAATTGAATTTTCAAGGGCGTCGAAAATCAATGAGAAAATTGCACACTACTTATGTAGTCATTTTTGCAGAGTATAGATCTTGCATGCAGCCGGAAATAATTTCTTTCGAAAGCCGACACCCGGAGATAACCGGATCATTATAGATTTATGCTGCATTATGATGAGTTTTACAACACTACTTAATTTATCTTTCCGAAACGAGAACGCATTTCGAAATTTTGGTTGACATTACATAAGTTAGCACATCTACTGTATGTCAGAGGAACCGTGTGAGCAAAGTTTCGGCCAAGATGAAAATGGGACATGAACCTGGACTGTGCCTTTTCTAGGGAAAGACTATACCACCCGGACTACGGACACCCGAAGCGAATTAGTCGAGTAACGCTTCTTTTTGTAGAGCTCTATGTATTTACTAAAGTAGATGATATTCAATTTTTTGCAGTGTTACTGAATTAGTAGTAGTGCATTTTTGGCCGCAGATATCCTTGAAGTAGATGACACTCGTGTGATACACATTTCAAGAGAACTGCTGCAGACAGGCCGAAATGTCCATTTTCAGATTATTGGCCGGCATCAGTCATAAATTTTCCACCCTCCAGTTCGGATAGGCCTGAGATATAGTGGACCTTAATTCTAAAGGTCTCCTCTTGACCGCTTAACACTAAAAAATTCAACAATTCCTAATTCCTCGCAAAATACATTAGACCGAATAAGGACGCAGAAGCCAAAGGGTACATACCCTACATGGAGGGTAAGCAAGACCTATCGCAGGCAGGTCGGAGGTCAGAGTCTTTACCTCGGCGTGAGAGATCATTCGCACCTTCCCCTCCCAACATTGGCTGATACGCTCGGTCGGGGTGAGCATTCTAAACGTGTCATCAAACGGGACAACTTACTAGGTGGTTCGTGTTGACCTAATATCATTCTACTCCGACATGCTGTCTCTTTGACGGTTAAATCGCTGATCGGCAAGCAGCGGCTGCTTGGGAGCTAGCATGCTACATTGAGGACACTTGACTGTCCGCGCCCTACCATTTATCGCGTTTCCCAGTCTGGTCCGTCATTATTGGGATGGCTGCGAGCCGGCGCATAAGTCGTCGGCCTCGATGGTTTCAGGCAACACCTTCTCAGCAGGTGCTTGAATCCTCGCGCCTGCGGAACGCTCCCAAGCCAGAATTGATGCGTTTCCGCTGACCCCTTTTTGACTGGTCCACCTCGCAATTTCATCAGAATCTATCCTAGATTAAACACGCCCCCACTTAACTACCGTGATAATCTCTCCGACCCCACTAAGTTCAGTTCTTACGACTTCATACCACAAATTGGCAATCCGCACCTTCGGATGGGAGAAAAAGACAAACAAACGCCCCTCGTGCAGTACCAGTATCCGTCGAATCGCCAACAAAACTGTTTTTATGGGCGATACTAGCTCTCACTCTCACTGACTGCCTCACTAGAGCCGCATCATTGGTAACAACTTTATAACGGACTCTGGTGTCGTGGTTAGCGGGATCTCTCATGAAGTCATTGACCGAAAACATTAATTCTTAAGCTTGATAGCAGCTTATGATTTAACTGTGAGCGACACTTAACACTAGTCCAACTGAATAATATTACTAAAGAAGGGGGATTGGGATGACAGCTTCTGGCTTAATATGTGTCATCAGTCAGTTGCAGTCAACCCGTTTTTGTAACCACCCAGGCTTGTTCCTGCGACATACTTGTCAGAAGTCCAACACCCTAACCACTGAACCAGGATCTCGGTTGCGATCGGGAATATACAATGGTAGGCAGCTGTTTGTGGAGCTCAAGATTGAATTCCAAGACAAAAGCAGGACGAGTGTGTCCTGTAACGCAATCGGTCGGCGTCCCTGTAATCTAACTTTCCGTTCGTTAATTTAGGTCGGAGGAAGCGTACTATAGCTTAGAAACCTCAACTTGGAGGTTTTTACAGGTAAAAATTTGTGTTCATGGAGTTCGCGGGCACATTCTTGATTGGTTATCAAAGTGAACATCAGAGTAAATTCTGAAGTCCCTGCTCTAATGATTGTTGGCTGCTGGTGGGCAGTAGTGTTGAAAAAAATGCACTTCTGCACCAGTATCTCGGGAAATCTAGATAGCACATCAAAGAACTTGATTTAGCTACACGAGTTTCCACCTGGCATCTTAAATCAAAGTTGGCTCAGGCAAAATGGAGTCGAACGGTAGCATAAAGGGTGGATGCAAGTTAATGTCAAGAAGGGAGTTACAGATTTTAAACATTCGCGGGGAACAAAACGAGATCGGAAACGAAGAATGGCGTAAGGATAAAAAAATAATCACTGCATAACGGATATGAGCCATAACGGGGTGTGGCAGGGTAGGATGCGAAAATCAAAGTTGGCTTAAAATGACAAATGGTGATAAAAAGTAGAATTATGGAATTTTTGGGACGCAGGACCAAGCGCTTCCTGTGCTGGCACTCGAAGCAGTTGTGGACTGAACCACTACCTGGCGGCGGGAAGACGGTTACTGCCGCAACCCGTGGACTGGAACGTGATATCTTCGCCATTCAAAGGATTCTCAGTCGATCCTGACAGCTGTACGGATTCGAGAACAGGCGTCAATTGGCCAGAGATCAGAGGACTGCCCCTACCGTCGTCTTCCTCAATCCGAGTGAAGACCTCTTCATTGACTGCGTGTGAGAGAGTGAGCTGACGAAAACGTCGGAGTCGCTCTTCGAGGACAGCCTGATTTAGCTGGGGTCCTGGAGTAAAGAGAACAACAGGAATTTCCCGGCTATACTCGCCGACAAGAATAATATGTCCAGAAGCCAGCGAAACAGTGACTGAAATACTTAACTATTCTTTTAAATACGGAACGTTGCCACCTTGAACTACCGATAAAAAAATTTGTAGTCAGTGCGCGTTGCTTCAACTTATTTTTGACTAGTATATATGAAACTTCATTTCCTGTAGAGGACTTTGTTCGCGATGTGGATGGCGTTTTGATAGCTGACAGCTCGGCCAAGATCAAAACGGCGGGATTAATGGTTTCCGCTCTCAAAACAGTGAAAATTAGAATAACTGTAGGTTATTGGTAAATCAAGGATTGGAGAGAAAAAGCAGGGGATTTCGCATACCGACGTAGCTAAGAAGAACAGGAAGGAAGATGAGGCCAATCAGTGCCCCAAAAATGACGATTCCCAAGTACATTCGGAAATAGAAGACCTCAAAAAGGCGAGACTTCGAGAAGGCTAGCACGACAATACCGCCCAGTTTTGTCAGGGTAATGCCACGAAGGATCTATATAAAAAGAAAGAAGCGGATCAATAATGGAGCCGACTGGAGTTTTCGGAAAAAACATTTACGAAAATTCAACTTACAGAACTGCCCATTTCCGCCAGCGACTCACGTGCTCTTTCGATGCGAGTAGTCCGCAAGCTGACTGTATAGGCGCGAACAATGTGGGCACAGAACTCGACCGCAATGCCGGTGCACTATACGCAAAATAAGAAGAGGAGTCCTTGAAAATCGATCTCACTTGGAAAACGAATTTGATGTGCGAGACATTTCCTGTGATAATGACCCAAAAACCTGAATGTGTTTAAGCAAAAGATAGAGTCCAAATAAGCTTTAAGCGTCAAGAACTTGGGGATGGAAACCGGTAGACAAAGACAATTTTTCGAACGGCAGCTTTAATTTTGGACTTCTGGGACTTGCATACACGAGTCTACGAAGCATGCAAACATTGTTTAAGTTCGCGGTCATTGCGGAATTTTCGATTAATCTACCAAGGACAACGCTTGGATAGAATGTTAACCTTAAAAAGAGTCTGCGGATTCTAACAAAGTCGTATGAAAGGAACCGTAGGTCAGCAAACAAACGACATACTGCAATTTGCGTTCTAGTCTGGATAAATAGTTAGGAATGAAGCAAGTAAAAGGCGCCGAAGGAGCAGGGGCCTTGTTCGAAATTCATGCTGTCTTTCTATGCGGAATGTCTATTTTAAAGTCAGTTATCGAAGCGACTATGGTAGAAATGCCGGAGAATGATCTGCGTCAGGGAACAGAACATCCTCCATCTTTGACGTTGGTTCAGCCCAAGCAAGTGGAACTAAACTGACATATTCAGAAATCAAAGTTACATTTCAGAAAAAAATCAGAGAATTATTCTAGAGGAAATTAAAGCGTTTGTGTGAGTCAATTAAATTCAAGATTCCAGAAGTGTTATTTTTCTGTTGCTATAAATTATACGAGGGAGCAGAACTGATATAGACAAAAGGAGGGTCGAAACTATTTTCCAAGGGTGGCCCTCGGGCAAAGTTAAGTTATATTCAAAAATATCTTATTTATACCGCAAGACGATTAGAGTTCAGGGTTTCAAGCTCCGCTGAGATGAGTGAAAGAACTGCAAAAACGAGCTAAAAGATTACGAAAAAACATTGTGCGCCATCGGAGGCATCCCAAAGGGTAAGGAAGGAAGACAATTACCACAACGAGGTTGACTAGGGAGACTGCGTTTAGTCCAATGTCCCACAGCGCCATCAGGGCCAGAAGACTGAGATCGATACAAGACACACCGACCAGAATGATGAGGGTAGCGGCAAAATCAAGGCCTAAGAGAAGCCACGTGATCACAGCGACAGCGGCAATGCAAGCGCATAGTTGCTGTGCCGTCTCAGATACTATATTGAGGTACTGCTCGTAGAAAACGTAGAAAACGCTGGACGGGAAAAGAAACGAAAACAAACACAGGAGACATAAGAGTTAATGGGCCCGAAACAACACTAACAATTGCTTTGCACAAGTATGATTTCGGCGCCTAAAGCGCGTGGAAACTTTCCGCCTCTGGTTCACATGCCGTGCTAGGAACGGAGCCGAGCGGCCGGAACAGACGCATGTGTAGACTCCAGGATAGCCAATCCCAGGCACCCACAAACTTCGTAATTACTCAATCAACTTACCAAGCGGACACTGATCGGCTCCTATTGGACAAGTATCCATTCACGTGCACACCAACTTAGCGGAGAGACGCGCGTCGGGGGCTCCGAGCACGACCAGGTTACTGTGAAGAATACACTGCTGCTGGTGTCTTCCCACTTCTACTCTAAGGCAAGATCGGGCCATGATTGTTGTGATGCTCCGAGTACACTTGGTACTCTAGAAGCTACAGGATGTCCGCTAACGTCGTACGGCATAAAGACAGACCTCAAAACTATTAAACTGCAAGAATATGGCTCGAAAATCGACAGATGACCGTGAACCCTGACAGACAACGGAGAATTAAACGGCAATTTCTAGATTATCCGTCGCCGTCAGCCAGCTCCAGGACAGAGCTTCAAGGTTGACAGTAAACGTCTACATTTCCCTTGCAAATAGAGCTGACGTAAAATATGCTGTTTGCTTCTGTCTAGCTTGGCGTAAGTGGAACCGAAAGGTATTATTATAATCTCCGCAAAACGGCAGCATCTGAAGATATGGAGCTGAGAGCTGACAGTGCAGACAAGGTTTTTGGTTTTGTTCGGCTATCGAGTTAACCCTCTGACCGGTAAGACGGTGTCGACGGGATAAGTTCTAACTGGAGGACACGTAAGAATCGCACTGTCATAAGGCCGCTGCAGTGTGGGAAGTTTTGTAGATCACTAGCTTACCGGGTCAGTGATCGACACCCTTCGGCATTTTTATCTATGCGTTGTTTGTAAGACAGCACATTTATCTTTAGCTCTTCTTGGCTTGAAAGCAAAAGATTAACAATTTCATCCTCGCAGCCCCAAAGTACGTTAGAGACAGGGTCGCATCATCCGATAAGTTCTGTCTTCCAAAGGGTTGCCTGCCACGCGTGGCTTCCAAAACGGGAGCACACTTGAATCAGATTTGGAAGGGGGTCAAATTCGCCTGTGGCACACGTGAGGCGGGGGTTTAACTTCACATAAGCCCCAACAAACTGAAATTTCTAGTTGTCCTGGTGCAAATTTTCCAATAGCACATGATTCGAGAAGAAAGATAAAGTAAACGCGACTCTGTGTGGTCGTTTCACTATATAATAAATATGACGCACTTTTGATCTATTCATGCAAATCAAAGTTCGGGTAAGAATCTGAAACGTCAGGCTAATATACCTCTTGCTCCAGCGATCGCATCTTCCGGGACAAAAGTCTAGGTTTGTGAAGTGGGAAACTGACGTGAGAAGTCAGTCCACCAGGGTTATTTTGCAATGACTCCTTAATGCAACCCCTTATGACAACCTTCGGAGATGGGAGGTATGAGCAAATGAAGTCAGGCTCGTGTGGAACGAAAGAACAGCACGCGTAGGTGGGGATCCGCGCCATGTCAGCCACTGCATTTACAGATATTTCCAGTCATCCTAAGCCTTTATTGGCACTGGGACGAAATTAGTGGGAAGGGAGAGGCAGGTGAATGACGCAAAAGTCCTCCCCGCCATAATTTAACCTGCGCAAGTCATCACTATGCATGCAAAACGGTGTGATCGCGGAAAGTAAGGTTGTGAGAGGAGTTCTAGAAATTACCTATAAGGGAAGACAATGTTGTCCTTGATGATCTTAGAGGCGGTTAGGTTCGGACTCAATTCGTCCCATGATCTTTCGATATTCTCAGCGAGTTCTCTTGAGCGCCGAATGGCTGCTATGTAGTCCTGTGGCTCGCGAAGGACAGTGTGGTAGGTCATGAAGTAGTTGGCGCCAACCAGCACCTTGGAGGACGAATTTTGGACTGGACCAAGAAGCTCCACGGCAGTGCTGTAGGCGGCCTTCCCACTGGTATTTGAATAAAAAGACGATAAGGTAGCAGCTGGGTGAATGGATGTAACCAAAAACTGTTGGTCAGTTATGGACTGCTCACGTCCACAAAATTGACAAAGCGGACTTCCATCTGAACTACTCGCAAAGATTCCAAGCAGGTTTAAGATGGGTAGACAAGCAAAAGATCACAAAAACAGAGGTCCCTCACTGCGCGGGTAGAAAAAAACGGGATTAATCATTTGAGACGGTAACCAGAACTCATTCTTCAAAAATAAATAATTACAAGCAAGAACGCTGCCGGGTACATTGAAAGTCGATTGTATGCTCTTTGACAGGCATGAAATGGTCACATTTGACTTTAGACAAAATAGAAAGACAGCTGCAAGAGTGAATACTAATCGATCAGCGGCTACTTTTTTGAGTAGAATCATCGAAAGTCGCCGTAAAGATTGTCGACGGAAAGCCAACATGCCGTTTGACGTAGTGCCCTAGACTTATCAGCACATGGACGTCATTTAAAAAAATCTTTACTACTCTACTGCACATTGGAGAATCCCAACAGAGGTCCAATTAAATTCAGGGAGGACGTGGGGATTTGGACTCTTAACTGGTAAATACTGTGTCTGGAGTGCTGAAGTTGTAAGTACCCTGTCATAACAACATCCCGAAAAAGTCGGGCTCTCCTTATGAAGGTAGACGTTGAGATTTGCCACGTTGCAAATAAAAGACAGAGTGCAATTGGGCTTCAAAAAGCAAAGCGTAATCATATCAGTCATTTGGAAGAGGGGCATATACCCTCTAACATGGGGTTGGATGGTCAATCACGAGGAAAAATTGGAGGAATCGAGCTGCGCCATACTCACGAAAGAAAATTATACGAAATCATACTTCGGATACGAAGAAACAGAATGAAGGAGAAAAGTGGTCATTAGGTTTCCCTTAATACATGTGCTTGTACTTGATACGGCTGCGATCATGCCTGATCTAGCCGGCCTCGATGATGTCCCTAATTGTTCCTCTCCGCGCGTGACGATCCGCGGCAGCAGATCTAGACAGCTCAACCCATTCCCTTAGCCAACGACGGAGACCGAATACCGAAGGTCCAAGAACCACCTTCATGTCTTGACGGACAGTGTCGAGCCAGGTTTTGAACCGATCCCCTCTTCGACGCCTCCAATGGGGTAACGGTGCCGGATTGAGGGCAGTAACACTGAGCTCCTGATGTGGACGACGAAGAACATGCCCGAACCACCTCAGTCGTCTTTCTTGGATGGCCTGAGTTATTCTTGCGATGTTGTCGCAGCGAGCGCGGACTATCTCATTTGAGACGAAGTCGGTTACCTTCACTCGAAGGATGATCCTCAAGCAGTGGTGGTCAAATACCTCCAGTTTTCGCTCATCCGCCATGCGCAAAGCCCAGCATTCGCAACCGTAGAGAAGGACAGACCAGACAGATGCACGGTACACGCGAATCTTAGTGGCGATGGAGAGGTCACGTCGGTTCCACAGGCATTTCCGAAGGCTTGAAAAAACCCAGCGGGCAGCATCGATTCGGGAGACAATGTCGTCCTTACTCTGTCCATTAGGCAGCAGCCGCGCCCCGAGGTATTTAAAACTATCTACTTCTTCATGTTGACAGCCATCAATCCCCAGGGATGCCTTCTCCTGGTCAGGGATGCAGCTTGAGAATACTTTGGTCTTCCCAGCGTTTATGGACAAACCGACTGATTTAGCGACCTCGTTCACTCGTGACACCATAGACTGCAGATCACCAAAACTTGAAGCAAGTAAGGCGATATCATCGGCATAGTCGAGATCAGTCAGTCGATGTCCGGGTGCAAATTCAACACCGTCCCTGTCGCGTAGGGCCCTCCCGAGGAACAGTATGGGTGACAGGATACAACCCTGTCGGACGCCAGACCGAATACCGAACGGTTGGGAAAGATTGTTACGGACCAGGACTCTCGCAGTAGTGGAATGACAGTAGGCCTTGATCATGGCGATGATTTTGGCCGGTACACCATCTAGCGCCACTATCCGCCACAGGGACTCACGGTGAACGGAATCGAACGCGGCGGCAAAGTCAATAAAGAAGAGCGCCGTCGGTTGTTGGTAGCTATGGCGAAATTCGAGAATGCGCCTCAGTGTAAATATCTGGTCTGCGCATCCACGTCCAGCAAGAAATCCGGCTTGGTTGGGCCTCGTCCTCAGGTCACGCACAGCCGGGAATCGCCTGAGTAGTACAATAGCGAAGATCTTCGCAGCAACGTCGATGAGACTTATGTCGCGGTAGTTCTCACATCTCGTCTTATCTCCCTTCTTGAGGATAGGTACAAGGATACCTAAGCCCCCGTCATCAGGAATAACCTCGTATCTTCACGCTTGTTCAATCATCTCATGGAGCCAGGGCGCCAGAGTGTCGACACAAGACTTGAAGATTTCAGCGGGTATACCGTCCTCTCCAGGTGCTTTATTGTTGCGCAACTTTCGTATGGCATCGGCGACTTCCACCTCAGAGGGGGATCGCATGGAACTGCATAGGTAGGAGAGGGAAGAAACTTCGCTGAAGAGGAGAACAAGGGCGATGGAGGTTGGGTTTCGAAGTTGAGATGGTGCTCAAAGTGCTCACGCCAGCGCTCGACTTTGGCCGATTTGTCAGCAATAAAGCCGCCGTTCACATCGCGAACAGTCACTCAGTGTAGAGGGCTTGCCGCTAACTTGGCGGATCAGACGGTGGAGCTTTCGAGTGTCACCAACGGGCAACTCGTCTTCTCTTAGTGGAAACTCACCTTAACACTAAATTCGTGGACTTGGCGGAGGCCTTCGACACAATGAGTCACGAAGGACTGCGGAAAATCATGCAGAAATCCGACTGTGCTGAGTGATGCACACACATGGTGCATCAGCGCCACGAGGGGATGATGGCGCGCGTCACGGACAACGGGACCGTATCGGGAGTTAACAGTAACCAGCGGAGTAAAGTAGGGAGGCATACTCGCTCACTACCCCCTTTAGCCTAGGGTCTTCTGCTATGCTGATGGACGCCTACGGTGATGAGCGTGCCGGGATCCGCAATGCCTACACAACCGACGAGCACTCAATGGCTGGCAGTTGCAGGCCTCAAGGGGTTCCTCTACGATTACTATCAATTACCTGCTTTTCGTTGACTGTGCATTCAACACCGAGGCAGCTGACACGCAGCCGAACATGGAACTTTATGCCTCTGGCTGCGCCAACCTCGAGCTGAATATCAACATGGACAAAACGGTGGTCAGGTGTCAATCGTCCCCTAACGCTGTATACGTCCACCAGATGAAGGGCATGGACAAATTCGCCTATTCAGGCAGTACATTAACGTTGCATCAAAATCGACAACGAAGTGGCCTACCAGACCTCCAGAGCCGACTAGGCCTTCAGTCGACCGCAGAACATCGTGTGGAATTGCCACAGTCCCCACCGGAACACCAAACTGATGATGTACAATGCGGTCAACTCGATGGCTTTGCTATATGGCGCGGAGATCTGGACAGTCTACGAGAAACAAGCGCAGAAACCTAATCACTCCAACCTCAGTTGTCTTCTCCAGATGCCAAAGCTGAGGTGGCAGGACGGGATCACGTACACAAAACCTATGATGGAGCTGTCATAACAATGCCCTAAATCGGGCAGGGTGTGCCATTCTGGCTGTTATGTGCGGTGTTATATTTGACGGTGAGGACGTTTTAAATCCTCTGATAGACCGACGTACGCTAAGTGCACTCCGTAAGTATACGTAAGAATAGTGCAGAGTTTATCAAGTGCTTCAGTTATTTAGGGGCTTTCACCGATGTCAGTGAGAATTGCTCGTCTCCGAAAGTTGTGAGTGGGGAGTTTCGTTAACAGAACAAGCTGCAAGGTTAAGGCAGTCGCGTTGGTAGGTCAGATTGCCCAGCGGCTGTAAGGTGACAGGACGTCTAACCTGAAATATCGGACATCAATATGTCTGAGGTCAGTCCCCAGACCAAATTTCCCAAGCGAGATCGAAAGTAACCTTATCCTGAAAAAGTTTTCCTCAGAACAGATGCGCAGCCTTCCGTGAATCGATTGATGAGTGCCCTTGATAATTATTACTGAATGCCTTGTGTAAGCTTTCTTATTCCAACTTCCAGATCAATCTAGCTATTAACCTGAGCTAGGATGTAACACGCCTCCGCATCTGTCGTGGGCGAGGGGCAGGCTTTTTTGAAATGTCAAATTCGAAAGTCCTAAGCTTCCCACTTTGATAATGTCATAAGCCTTACATCTGATTGATACCCTATTTTGAATGGTAGGACAATTCTTGCACAACAACGTTCTGCCGAGATTTTTTTGTGTGTATGGTAGCAAAAACGAGCTCGCTGCCATGTAAACCAACAAAATAAATCTATGACTGCAAGGTTGCACAATAAATCTGATGATTGGATAGGATACTGTTCAAGAAAGTGTGGGGTCCGAGTTCGATATCCACACAAATTTGCAGATTTTAACCATGAAGTGCTATGGCAGAGCATTGAGTCCTAAAAAAATTTCCACTATGAACACCGAAAGTTTGGTCATGGGCCAAATACCATTTAGATGTTAAAACATGAAATGATGCCTTGCATAACATAAGGTGGTCGCACCGGGCGTTATTAAAAATGGCACCTACCCTTTTGGACAGACTTGATCCGGATTCTGTCGTAGGAAATAGGGCAGGTATTGCGTGAAGTTTTCGGGATACGGGCGTCGATTAGACAAGGGACAGGAGGTGCAGTTGCCCATGGTGTCAGAGGGTGGACAGAAGGTCGTTGAGTCATTTTTGTAGACTCTGCAGCACTTGGAGGTTCCAGACCAGTCGAAAAAGTCATCTACCCAAGAGGACGCTGGTGAAGCCACGTAATAGCTAGAAATGCGTTATTTAGAAAGCATACGAAGTGAGTGCAACCAGAATGAAAATTGCCAAATGAAATAAAACTGAAACTACACAAGTAAAACGTCCTGCCAAAAAGTAAACGGTAGGAAATACGAGCTGTTCAAACTTACTAGGCCGGAAATTTGGAGGCGAAATTAATCTGTGCCAGGAGGGAGTTATTAGAGCACTCGACGCTATAACAAACTTCATTCTGGCCCTCTAAGGTGTAGTAGGGGTGGCCGCGGGTCACAACAAAGTATACCGGCGGTCCCACGGCGAGGTATTTTGCCACGGCGTCGAAATAGTCCAGCTCATATGATCCCAAGGGCATGGCGAGACGCTGGTCAAGACCCACTTTTAGATTGGTTGGGATAATTGCGATGCAAAAACATATCCAGGCGAGGAGTATGATAAGGAGAATGGGGCGAGTAAATCTGCCCAGAACACATGGTGCCAAGACACCAGATACGAACCGGTACAGCCAGGGACCACTGGAACCTGTGAAAAAAACAGAAGAAATAGCATTTACCGAAATCGAATCCCTCATGGTGAAAAACCATACAAGCAAAACCAGGCGAAGCAAGGAGAAGACGACCGATGGGAGACATAATAAGCAAGAATGGAAGCGCATTTGCAGGATGTGATCCTAACTGCACAAAACGCTTAGATTCCGTAAGGCGGAGCGTCTAGAGAAGAGCAAAGTAACGCGAAACATTCAAAAGCAACGGATACGTTAATGCAGATATTGGTAGGGAGCAGATCAGTCTGACTGGTGACGGACGACTAAATGAAAAGTCGTCTTATATTTTGGTTTGTTTTGTTGTAACTAGAAGAAAGTGTGTCACGATAAGCGCGCTTTCAAAGTATTGCGACGAAATCGAATTAGTGTAATTCCTTACAAAAACCACGCTGGTAAACAGTTGGGTACACAGCAGGCATGCCCATGACTTAGCTGTTAATACAGAAAATCACCTGGCGTAAATGATCCACAAACGAAAATTACAGAATTCCATTAACGCGTTAATCTGGAATAATTTAAGTTATAGACAAGCGGGCGGTGCAGCGCTTTCTATAAAGACACTGGAGCTGTAGAATAGCACCCTGATCGGGAAAACTACTGTTTGCAACTGCAAATATAACGACCGTAATTGCAATCTAGCAGGAAAAAAAAACAATCTACTCAGGGAACAAAAAGTAATAATTTCATGTCGACAATCTATGAACGGACGCCCAACGGACAAAGGTTGGCCACCTCGGAAAGACATAGGCATTTCGACCGTCGTTGCTGACGACGTCCACCATGTGCTGTGGAGCAAGGTGAGGGCGGGCACGGAGACTTGTGCATTAATTAGTTTATAGTGAGAGTAGGCTTGCACAGCATCTACCGGACTCTCTCCTCCTCCCCCCTGGACCCGGTGTCACGACATAGTCAAGAAGACCGGAAGTGAAGGAGGGCGCAGGAGGCTGGTATGGCCGAACCCGCGCCTGGGCGCATCACCACACCCCATGGTCCACAACAAACACTTGACCAAGATTTTAACCAGCAAGAGGATGACTGGGCAATCATGTACATGACCGTAGGAGCATCTACCGGCAGGGAACCAGGTGCAAGGGAACTGCCAGCGCACACCAGGTTGCGAGGGCCATGGTTTACTGAATCATGGTACAGCAGACGAAGTCGATCCTTTAGGGCCAGAAGGGTGAGACGCAGCCCTGCATTTGGCCTGGGCCATCACCATTCAAAGGTGGGGTAATCAGTCAGTGATCGACTTAAAGGCCACTACCCATCGACACACTCATTCCTCAGATGAGTGGGTGCCAGACGTCACGTTAAGAAGGAGCCATTAAAGCCTGACTCTCAGCCCATCAGTCTGCCACTTCACGCAAACACACAATTCGGCTGACTGCATGGACTAATTTGAGGCGTCGGTCGGCAACCTTCTAGGCCACGGCGCTTAATGCACCGTGATAGTCTCAGGCTCGGATTACACATGCAGCAGAATAACCACACGGCGAAGAAGTCCAGATGCATACTTCCCACTTAAGCAAGAGGTATCAATTGGGTGCGTGCGTTGTGAGGAGATGTTGATGTGTGGTGCAGGTGCTGGTGGGGGAAAGTGTGAGGATGTGGTATGGCCGGCGGTGGTCTACCGCAGGTATTCATGAATGCGCATGTGGGCTAGTAGGCCTATGCGGTGGCTGAATGTGCGAAAATAGTGAGGGCAGTTAAGGTGGATGCGACTCCAGGAGCTGGCTCGCCAGTCCCTGTGCGATGGACTCACAAGTGACTGACCAGGCCGAAGTGTGAGGTGAATGTGAGATCGCAATGGGGACAGGTAAGGACCGAGTCCACATCACTGGTGTTGGCGGTGGTGAGGTTGACGTTTGACGGTGCGTCTGGATCGCGTGAAGCCGTGGTGGGGTGGGGGACAGAGCCGCCGCAGAAGAGGTTGAGACGGGGAAAGTGGTGTAGGATGGTGACGGGGATCAGGGGCACGGTTATGGTTGTTTATCTACGTAGGGGCGGGCAGAGGTGGACGTGGACGCAACAGGTGGTGTTGTCCGGGTGCTGCAGTTGATTAGAAAATGTGCTGTAAGACCGATTTGTGCCCGGGACGTTTGTTGCCGCCGAGGGCATGTTAGGAGCGGTTGAGTGTTGGCATTGCGAGGCGGGGGCAGTTGAGATTTTCGAGCCTTGTGTTTGGCTTTGGCGGCTGTTACGCGGTTAGCTTCATAGATCACTGCTCCTGTCTTCACCGTCCTCCTTCAGGACAGTCGGTCCCGGGCGAGGCCTTCTCAGTTTCTCGAGTTGAACTGCACGGGCTTCAAGGAAGCCTTCAGAGTGTCCTTGAAGCGTATTTTTAGTCCTCTCGATCGGCGAGCACCCACGGCAACATCTCCATAGAAGAGTTTATTTGATAGACGAGCGTCGTCCATTCCCACCAGATGGCCGCTGCATCGCAGTTGCCGTTGCCTCAGCACGGCATGGATAAAGAGGATTCCTGTCATTTCCAGGACTTCCGTGTCCAGGATCCTGTCCCGCCATGTCAGCTCCAGTATTCTGCAAAAACAGTTGAAATGGAAGTGGTTGAGCTTCCTGACATGGCTTGCGTGGACGGTCCAGGTCTCCGCTTCGTACAGGAGTGCCATCAAGACGACGGCCTTGTACATCTTCAGTTTCACGTTCAGTTGAAGGTCTTGACGATACTACACAGAAGTTTGCAGCCGGCCAAAGACGTGGCTGGCTTTGGAGAGCCGGAGGGCCACCTCATCGCCGATGTTTGTGCTACGCGAGAGTGTGCTTTCCAGGCAGGCAAAGTTGTCTACGGTTCAGAGTCGGTTGTCGTTGACAGTGACGTATGGTGCATAACCACCGTCTTCTTCGTGTTGATGACCAGGCCGAAGTTGTCACAAGCGGCGGCCAAAGACCCGTGCTCCTCGGATGTCTCCCCTTCTGTGGTGTCGTTGAGTGCGCAGACGTCGGCGAAGTTCGTGGACAGTGGCTGTGGATACACGAGACTGAAGTGCATTCGCCAACAACTGAGGACTTGGCCGTCCATCCTGTAGGCGACGATATATAATTTTCTGTACATATCAAGCATCTTAACTGCAAAAAGCACAATAAGTTCGCCTGCCGCTGGGGTCAGCCTGTCTCAGGTGATGCAGTGATGATTTTTGCGACATCTACCTCTCTTAACACAGCCACCGTCTCCTAGCAGCAAGGGAGTCAAGACAACCGGGGTGGGCGCAGTAACAGTGGCCGACGAGGTCGAAGCCAATTTTATGTTAATCCTACACACTGGCCCCTAATCCATTCGGAACATTTCCTGAGTAATGGTATGTCAGATATCATAAATGAGGGTACCATAAAGGTCATATTTAGAGGGGAACACCTTACATTTAATTATGAGTGGGGCAGATTTGTTACGTCAGCTGACTACTTTTCAGGCCATGATAGTCAGGGTGTCATGGTAAGCAAAAAGGCCTTTTAACTGCTTATAACGAGTTAACTTAAAGGCATATTTGGACTGGAGCGACCTTGCTATTTCAAACATGGATGGCAAGTTCGAGTCGAATCTATTGGAAATTTGAATGGACGCGCTGGATGACGAGACGTGCAGTAGATGTGCTAACTCATGAAATGTCAACCAAAATTTCGAAATGCGTTCTCCTTTCGAAAAGATAAATTAAGTAGGGTTGTAAAACTAATCATGATGCAGCATATATCTATGATGATCCAGTTACCTCAGGGTGTCGGCTTTCGAAAGAACTTATTTTCGGCTGCATGCACGATCTATACTCTGCAAAAAATGACTACATAAGTAGTATGCAATTTTCTCATTGATTTTCGATGCCCTTGAAAATTCAATTATATTTCATGGAAAACATGCATAAAAATATTCACTATTTTACTTATTCGGTAGAAAACCACGTCTTCTCCCAATTTTCATACTCAAAGTAAGAGTATAATTCGGTTTTAAAAAACTTTTCTAATTCTTGAATAATTTTGAACCCGACCTGCTGTTACACTTGCATTTAGGGTTTCAAAACTACAAGCTGTATATTTTTCGTGTACGGAAAACCAAGCATTTCTCTACGGTGTTAAGAGGAGACCATATGAGGTTCATAAAATTAAGCAGTGGATTTGAGCAATATTGTTAACTTTACAAGCCACATTCGTAAATGCAGATACATGACGTTTCATGAACGGCCATTTAACGGTATTAAAAAATCTCACAATTATAAACTTTTTTAAAACCGAATTATACTCTTCTTTTGAGCATAAAAATTGGGAGAAGGCGTGATTTTCTACCGAATAAGTAAAATAATGAATATTTTTATGCATGTTTTCCATGAAATATAATTGAATTTTCAAGGGCATCGAAAATCAATGAGAAAATTGCATACTATTTATGTAGTCATTTGTTGCAGAGTATAGATCTTGCGTGCAGCCGGAAGTAATTTCTTTCGAAAGCCGATAGCCTGAGGTAACTGGATCATTATAGATTTATGCTGCATCATGATTAGTTTTACAACACTACTTAATTTATCTTTTCGAAACGAGAACGCATTTCGAAATTTTGGTTGACATTTCATGAGTTAGCACATCTACTGTAGCTAGTAAAGGACCAAGCATGCAACGAACGGACTAGATCGGGAGTTCGGCAGGCGTTATTAGGAATGCGAACCCATAAAAATGTCAACATTGAGTGTGAGGGCATGCTCAGGTGCGGACTTTTGCCATGCCAGCTACCTGCTACCTCCCCCGTCTTCGGTCTTCCTGACTCCGTTACGATGCCGAACCCAAATTGGGGAGGGGGAGTGCCATAGATGCTGTACAAGACTACCATCGCTATAAGCTACTTAATGCGCAAGTCATCGCCCCTGCTCTCCCCCGCTGTAAAGAGACACAGCAGAAATTGTCGGAAACGACGGTCGCACTGTCGGATGCAAAGGTGCCCAACATGAATTGAGTGTTTATATGAGGATGCGGTGGACGTTGTCGGGATTCGTACGAGGTACTCGCGCCTAGCGTGATTGTCGTGTTGATTTGATCTCCTGTATTCAGTTGGCTGCGAGGATGGATACTCTCATTTTTCATGCACCATTTTCATTTGCTGCTGGTGTGTAGAAGATTGATAGAAACTCCAGCTGTTCGAAATGTCAAGTAGGCACTATGTTTGCTCTAGAAATCTTCCTCGTTCTCTAACAGAAAGCATTTTATTGTATCCCAACATATTTTTCTGCAATATCCGCACTAGGAGCATTACCAAGCGATCAGCACATTAAAAATTGTACAATTGGTTGTTGAATTTGATACGTTTAGATATTATGCACGTAAATGCTGTACTTGACGGTGTTCGGTCGAAATTTTTGCGAAGACGAATAATGCAAATCGACGTTACACTAGCAACCAGAGCCGAAGGCTAAAGGAGCACTGGCAAAACTAACGCCTATCAGATGTGTTTCGCCACCACAGGAAAAAGGAACGAAGTCCTGATCTTGGCCTTTGTATGGTACATTTCTGGGCAATTCAGTAAAGTTATGCTCAAAATGGAAACCACACCATAGTTTGATTTGACAGTCGTCAACGCAAGTTAGATAGGCAATTGAAGTTGAGGCGTTTGGCGCTAAACTGTACGGTCACGCCTAAACGGACACTCTTATTGACAGACAGCGAAAACGTAAATCGACTTGCCTTCGTTATGAAACTTGCGCGGGGCCTCTGGACGGCTGCTGTCAGTATGTTCTTCCTGGGTCGGCCCATCGCATTCAGGTGAGGTACTACCTTCGACCGATTCTATTAAAGGAGCCCGGTCATTAGACGCACCGGCTTGTGACGGAGGTTCGGAGCTCAGTTTAATGCAACAGCAAATATCCCACTTCCGCAACTACATAGACAAAAAAATCAAAATTGCCACTTAAAAAGGCAAAGGCGGATAAAAAAACTCTCGCATTGCTATCCAGTTGTAGTAATCCGACACATTGCAGCTAAATGTCAGTACGGTAGAATTCGAAAATTAAATTTTTTGAACTTTGTAGTAAACTGCCGTATTTCTGGCAGGTTTGGATGATTCATTTGCCCGAATTGTGCAAAACTTTGCGGCCACGAAATCACGACAGTAAGGGCAAAGTTTGTGGCTGTATGCAAGCCTTGCCCCCTGGTGTCAAGGGTTGGAGAGGCCGCCAAGTTTTGAACAATTGGACAAAATGAATGTAAATTACAATGACAATAGTGTTAATTCATTGATATTTTGGCAGATTTTGAATAATTCATATTGACCCAACTGCGAAAAACTCGGCGCCTCGGTGGGATTCGAACCCACGCAGAAACGGGAAGGCTTTAGCGCAGCCAACGCTCTAACCACCTGAGCTACGAGGCCCCGCCGGACAAACGTACTTGTGAGAACTACAACTGCAGCAAGTTTATGTGGATAGGGAAGCCAAAAATATCAGAGACAAGTACGGAAGTTGCATTTTACATTCAGAAGCCAGTGAAATGAAATGCCCAAAAATTTGTGGTTATATGAAAAACAAGCATCGTAATCGATCTCCTTCATACATAAGTCAGGAGGCGCGCTATAAAGTGACAGGAAATTTCTTAGGTCAGACAAACCCGAGACGATCCAGGGTGAACTAGGACACCACACTGGACGCACTGGACTTCAAAAATGATGCAAATGACGTCAGCAACTAGGCTCTGCTTACGTGTGCTCGTTTTTCACAAGTGTGTCAATGGATGGAATGGTCAGCTGTGTCTGGAAGTTCATTGACAAGGGCGAAGTTAAATTGGATAAACAAACTGATATGTTTAAAGAGCTACTAAAGCCATACAGACTGAGCGAGCAACTTTTCAGACGCAGCAGCCGCGGACCCGTCTCTGGACCAACTTACGGCTAGGGCTTTTATGAGAAACTCCAAATGAATGAGTGTATAGTTGGACTGCGAGCTTAGAGCCATCGCATCGGCGACGAATTTGCAATCACAAAAAACAAGTCAATTTAGACAGGCTGTCTATCCACTGATTAAGTTAACACTGGAGAGGGATGACGCCGGAAGTCTCCCATTCCTGAACACTCTGAGAAGCGGAAGGCCTGAAGGTACAGTACAACGGAGCACCTATCCAACGAAGACCTACATGGGACAGCACTTGAGCGGCAATAGCTACGACCCTTTTACTAGAACGCAATCCGACTTCGCCTGTTCCCGAGATAGAATTACGGCGATAGTGGTAGAGATGAAAGACGTTGCATGAAAACAGTTACTAAGACTGAGTTTTCCTGAAAAGGCACCATATATCCTCCCTCTCTACGTCGCGTCCGGCGGACTCCTCGCGAAAATGAGGAAACCTGGCAAACAATTTTGCGTCAATCTTCAAGAACTCGGTAAACCGGGCTACGTGTCCATACTTCATCCAATTATACGCCAACTCATCAGTGTAGAGATCAGACAAAAAACGTATGAAAAACATAAGTAGGTTTACCAGTCGATATTTTGAAACAAAAGACCGGAGACTGACCGGATAATGGATGCTGTGAAGATCAGCTATAGCTAATTTAGATCCATCGATCATTAACATCTATATATGCCCATGGAGTGCCGAGAATACTAGATCCTGAAATAAGATTCAGCTGGGCCGAAAACCAAACAATTTATAACTAAGGTTATTACGTTACCGAGACAGGGGACATAAGAATGTGAATTCGGCACAACGACTTTCACCAAAAGTAACTGTGATAACAGGGTGCAAATATTCCTACACAGAACGAAATTTCGAAGGAGGCATAATCGCTGCAGCATTAATTTTATGTGCCTGCCATTTAGAATTCGGTATAAAATCTATAATTAGAAAGAGCAACAAATAACTGTGATCCCGCTCAGCGCCAGCAAAATTACGTGCCTGCACCCGTATGCTTCGAAAAATTTACCTTATTCGAGAGGGTGGCGATGAGGAGTTAAGACCTTGGTGTGAATAAGTCAGACAGTGGGGCTGTCATCCCGCCCTACGATACCATTTTACTTATCGACAATGGTCGGGGTCAGAAGTGGCGGGTTCCAAGCGTGGATCTGAAAGACTGTGGAGTAAGGATTTATCAACCATCCGATTGTCGGACGTGTAATTAGGTGTTGTCCAAGTGCTACCCAATTTGAGGGGACATAGGCCGGATCCAGGCAAGAAGGCGAAACTGCGTGAAGGAAAAGTGGTCAAACGAGCAAGACAAACGTTCCAAATGTCACAAAACACGCTTCGCGGACGCTTTGATGTGAGCATATATGTTCATAGTCATGCTGAAGTACACAGTCACTAATATGTGGTGTATGCTAATTGCTTGGGACATGTGCCCTCGTCGGAGTCACCCACGGATCAATCAATATGACAAACAATGCAAAAATTCAGTGTCCTGATCTGACTACGTCCTCTCTTTTCAGGATTAAGAAATCCTACAAATTGCAAGACAGTAGTCTTCTGTTACATCAACAGTGGTTCACCCGTCGGACTCAGCGAGTAACCACACCAGTTAAGGTGGCATTGGTGACTCTCATGGCAGGAAACTCCAGCAGCGACGGCCTCATTCATTCTTCCGAAACTCACTGCTCTTCAGTGCTATGGCACACGCGTGTTGTTCCCCGACCTAAATGAACTAAAATCTAACTCACTCAATAAGTGGCTACAAAGGCTATTTCAGGAGGGGCATTGCAACCTGACTCTCGGTTGGGAGTTGAGTTATTTGGCCGGTAGACAACTTTGTGATCCACGGATTTGAGGGTGAGGTGGGATCAAAGATGAGTCAGGTATACAGCACAACAACTCTATATCGCGAAGATGAGGTCCACTGTCCTGAACAAAAAGGAATGATGGCTTTAGACGCGAGTTTGTTATAGTAAGACGGAATTTCGTTGCGTCTAGCTTGCCCCCTCTTCGCACACGCACCGTATTCTAATGAAGAGACAAAGACAGCTGGAAGCGGACGTGACCACAGTGGCTGACGAAGCCAAGTAATCGGTATACACACGACCTAATTCCTAACTCCACACAAGCAGGGTTAGAAAGTGCGTGTCACGGACCTCACAGCAAAAAGTGACACAAAGGCTACAATTAGGATGAGCTACTGTGGCTTCACCCATGGCGCTGACCAGAACTACCTAATTGTCGGTTGACAAACCTCCCAACCACCAGTGTTAGGGCACTGTGACAGCTAGAAAGAACTTTTGGTCATTTATGATTAAAAAAAACTAAACACCAAATCCGAACTGTATCATGCTCCCTTTCTTTCTCCTATATCCCAGTGGCATGGTTGAGTACAGTTGATTAGGCGAAGTTGTCGATATCTGTGTGATGTCGAAGTACCACTCATCTCGATGATAAAACACAAAGTGGTTCAACTTAACCCTTTTAAATTGTTCATTCCGCAACAGACCTTGCATTAAAAGGACTAGGCAAATGGGGCTGAAAGGTTGGCGACTCATATTTGTACGGCAGCTTATTAAATAAACTGTCTTCTGTTAATTATGAAATATTCTAATAGGCTAAGATCGACACTTGTGGATTGCATGACGTTCTAGTTGTCCAAGCTCAGTTACCGCACTGCGCCTTGAATCCAGTGTCAGAAGAGCGGTGAAGGCGAACAGTTGGAGAAGGAAATTGATGACCAGAGCCACTCCGGCATACAGGGCGAAGACCCGCACTGCAGGCATTGATGTCATTGAGCCTGCGGAGGAGGACAGTTCATGCATGATTATCAGTAACCAAGAATGGAAGCGAAGTAAGATTCAATGTGTCAAGGCTGGATTGGGACATTTATTAAAAGTCATCAATAGAGCTCATAAGTCCTTTCTTTCACGACACAACCGTGGCTGCGAAATTATTGACATTTAAGGCGGCATTTGCAGCATGTAACTTGATATGGTCTGGCCGACTACAGCTAACAAGCCAGAAAGTGGCCATCCCAATCCCCTTGTCATTGTCGGTAATGCCATTCTGTCTATAGTACGCGCCGCTGTACGATCGAAACGGCAGGACAACGTGTCCGTGGCTCAGTGGGAAAACACACGTATATGAGGAATGGAGACATCGATTCATCGAATTTTTCATAGGCAAATTCTCCTTTCCTGAGTAAAGTGGAAGTATAAGCATTGTTCATACAGTTAAGAACTGTTCATTAGGATTAAAGACTCAAGCAAGGTATTTCTGTACATCAATCATCGCGTCACTGTGATTAATAAAAAGGTGGGCTTTTTGACTTATCTTCACTAAGAAATCGATAAGATTAATATTCGTAGATGCGATAAAGGGCATAGGAGCACTCTAGGTAATCTGTCCAAGCTGATCAGAAACACAGAGTAAATTTGCGTTAAAACGTGATATTGAAAGAGCAATCAATAGAGAAATGCGCCGGAAAAAGTACACAATACAGGAGAAGCAGAATAACATTACCGACAAAGACAAGGGATACCGGAATGGCCATTTCTGACTTATAGGCCGATGTCAGCCAGTCATACCCAACCCCGAAGTGTTGAGCACCTGAGGGTCGATCTGACGACCTGTTGGTTAAAAGCCCAACGCCCTAACCATTGAGCCACGGGCTCCTTGTCCTGTCGATTTCGATCGGGGATATGCAATGGTAGATGGGCGCTCACCGACCGTTTTTACGGAACTCAATCGTTCCATTGTGCCTTGTGGCTTAGGACTTCTAACCAACGGGTCGCAGGATCGAGCCCCAGGTGTTACACATTTCGGGGTTGGGTAAGACTAACTGACGGCCATCCCAGTCCCCCTTGTCATTGTCGGTCATGCCATTCTGCCTGTAGTACGCGCCGTTATACGGCTGCTGGTTGGGCTCGAGAGACATATCGAACTCTGAGAATAACTGGTATTCCACTGTGCCCATCCAGCCGTAGCCGTCCTGTCAGTTATTTGAAATAGTCTAAAACCTTCCTTAGTTGCAAGACCACCTCATTATAGGGCGCAAAAATAGAAACAGAATGGCGAAAGATCGTTTTCCCAGAATGTTAGCAGTTTATGGGCAGGCGATAGCTCGGCAGCTACGATCGACGAGAGCCGCCGTTGCTTCTATAGTGGCCTGCGGGGGGACTTACTAATGGTGAGGCAGATATGCACTGGACCTATCGCATTGCGTCTTGTCACACGCACCACGCTCCGATGACAAGACAAACTTAACACGACCGGAGCTGGGTGTAGACGTACCACTCGACCTGGGCCCTAACCTCACATATACCTGGCTTTAATGATAGGGTCTACGACCTACTGAAGGCGAGAGCACCATACGGGTCACTTGAAAAAGAAGCTATTGTAGTTTGACCTTTCGTCCTGACTGACTTATCCGGCAGTTTGAAAACTCCTAAGTCACGAGCTGGTTTCAAGGTGTGTGTTTATTTATGGTGAGGAACGGAGCGCGGGATCGATCCTACCCTCCCTCCCTTCTGCTACACTAAAGGCTTGTTCGAGTCAGTGGGCTGGGAATGATAGTGGGCGCAGTGGTTGACGTGACGCGATGTTGCTACTTAGCGTGTGACACACAAGGTTTTCAGTGAGAGGTGTCATGAAGGATACATTAAAAAGGGGCCATTACAGCCTTATCGCCCGAAAAGAGAGCTGAGTTATGCCATCAGCTGACAGCTTTTTAAGTCGTAACTTTTACGTGTCGCCATAGGTTCAAGCGCGTCCGATTTCTCATAATGAGGAATGCACTGATTAATCTTGAGAGTAGAATCCTTGGTATACGGTCTCACTCCCTCTTCCTTCTCACCAGTCAACTGATGAGACTGGGTGCAGTGGCCGGGGTGGCATCTGCCTCCATCTGAGGCAATGGCTATCGACTTATGTTTACTCAAGGTGGACTAACAAAAGCAAGCAGTAAAATGATGTGATTGCCCAATGCCTTGTGGCTAGGCCATGAAGCGAAAGCGCTGGACGCGGCAAGCTTGAGGCAACAAGCCAAACGACTGTTAATGACCCGCGTGTCCCCAAAGTCCCCGAGGAACCTCATGAAAAAGTCCGGCAACAGTACTACGATCCATGCTATGACATCCGCGGGGACCGATGAGCTCCGCAACCCCGGTTCAGTGGTGCGAGCGAATAGTATGCGAGCTAAACTGCTAATTCGGGAACTAACTCTTGGTGTTGGATGCTGGCACGTGGGAACATTCCTGGATCCTGGTACCCAAAATCTGACGGTAGGCATTTTTCATCAGTAAAACATGGATGTGTTCTACCAGAGACACTTTAGCCTGACACTAAGCAGAAAGCGGTAGAGAGTTAAAAGTGTTGCTTTACTCAGGTTGTACGAACTCGTTGCGCTAGTGAAAATTGAGTTTCGAAGCAACAGTAGAATTTTAAAAGCTTCACGATTTTAGACCGCATTCACAGGTCCGAATGGCTACTAAGATTACGAAGAAATAACGGCAGATTTTCGAAACTTCAAGGCCTGGACGTACCACAGAAAAAGGCAACAGATTCAGAGGCGCTGCAAAGGAACATCGAGGGACCAACACGGCCGAGGGTACGCGCAATTCGGGCCTCCACCTCAGAGCGCAAATCAAAATCTACCTGAGTATGCAGATCTTCACTGGTGGGTCGATTTTGGGAACCAGTGACCGCTTTGTGCGAAGTCGATGCTGCCTCATCCATTTGGTAGTCCTGCACGAGAATGAAGATGTTGTCTACCCCTACTGCGAGTACCAAGAAGGGAATGACCTCAATGATAATCAGAGTGGCAGGAACTCCCGCATAACTCCAGATGCCGATCGAAGCTGCCACCGATGCCAGTACGACCAACACGCCACCGAGGCCTAGGGTGGCTTTCAGATCGACCTATCGAAGGCGTGGAAAAGGGACACCAGTTAAAACGACTATAAATTAAAAAAAAAACAGATTAGGGAAACTAAAAGGCGGCAGAAGTACATTAAAAAGGCAGGGTCGATTTAAGGACTGTTGCGGTTGAAATAGTGCTAAAAAAACTTACTGGTATTGTCCGACAATTATGGTAAACGCCCAGAAACACGCTGACATAGGCGAACATGACGAGATAGCTGATAATCACTGTGCGGATATCTGCGTTCGACTGACGTTCAATCTCATCTTCGGCAGACCTCTGTGGAGGCAAAATAAAGTTAAAGTCGACACTCAGTGTCCAGAGTATAAAAACCACAGTTAGTGAGAACAGTACTGGAACTGAAAAATGCACCTCAGCCTGGTAACTGACGATTAGCTGGTCAGAGTTGTTGGCAATCCAAGACTGGATAGTTTGCAGATAGGCTTTCTCCCAATCCAGGGCCATGGTGACGAGCTCGGAGCTCAGATCGGCAGAGTTATTGACTAGAAGGGTCACCACCACGGCGGATGCGTTGGTGAAGTTTTCTGGAAGGGCAAGATCGAAGGAAGTTCGGTCAACGACAAATGCTTTAAAGAACAGCAGAGTAAATAAATATCCAGTCCATAAGAGTAGCGGAGGATAGAGATCCAGCGGCACATGAACATGCCTTTGAAACCACCGAAAACCACGTTGGGCATCTGTGGAAGGCCTGAGGAACCAAGGCAAGAGGCCGAATAATTAAGGGGGGACCCAGTGGTCGAGAGGGGCGATCTCCCGCAGAAGTTGATGTGGTCGAGGTAGGTGGCAGAGCCATTCTATAAAAAGAAGGCATGACTTAAGAGATAAAAAGAGAGGACGGGTACGGACATTAGGAAAGCTCCAGTTCAGAAGAAGTACTTGTCTTCTGCTAAAGTGAAGTTTTACAGGAAACCTGGCTACGGTCCTGAACGTGAAGACGGTCAAACACAACACCCAAAATTATGCGACTGAAAAAAATCAACGTAATGTGCACGAGCTAATATCTTATTATTCAGTTAGTCTGAATACCAGCGGAGAGGCAGGTATCAAGAAAACACAGTAAAGACGACGACTACGACCACGACAACCACCATGTACCTGTGCATCGGTGGCTGGCAAAATTAATGACACCGGGCAGACGCTTAAACTTCGCCAGCAATCATACCTATTTCAAAGACAGTTGTTTCTGCAAACTCCAGGAGACAGGCATAGATTACCTTTTGACACAGCAATCGGTAGAGTGCCCTACGCGAATTAACAATAAGGCCAGCAAATTAAGTAGTACCTAGAGCGTACGTTTTTCCGGCCGTTGCATGTGGCATTTCCGCGGTTCTATCGAAATTACGACCTGTTGCAATTACGTACCATTGCAAGTTGGCATACTTCCGAAAAGTTGAAACAAATCACATTACACCAGTCGACAAAAGACGCGAAAGACATCGCCGAAACGAAATGATGCCCTGAGGTTTTTTTCCGGTAAAGCATGAGTCTGATGAGCGGACAAAGGTCGAAATAATGGCGGCACAAATTTCCCAAGGTCTATACATTACACAAAAGCGGTCTTCGAGGTTGCCTCCCAACTGCTTCAACATCTCGGGATAGGAATAGCCCATAAACCACGGGCTGCAATTAGACGCTGTGTGATGCAATCAAAATTCACCACCACTCGCTGAAACCTCCCCAGCTGTCTAAAAGATGTGTGGACGCGCAGAAATCAAACGAAAACAGCCGACTCACTCGAAATAAAATTGGCTGGGCATCGAGTCTGGACCTAAATACTCAGACCGCAAACTATGCCGGGAAGAATGGCCATAGCGTCTATTTCAAAGGGGCGAGAATTCTAGATCGTAGTTGAAAGGCCAATTGGTTCGAACTAAGGGTGAGATTTCCAGAGTTCCGTCTAAGCCACATTCATCTTCTATGCGTAGACATAGGATGGCTGCGGTGAGGTCGAGATCGGCTATGAGGTCGGCCATAAACGACCTGACAACCACCGCAGATAGACAGCTTAACAACCGAACAGGTCGAATGACCATCGCATGTCTTCGGAGCTATATCTTGGCATCGGGCTCAGGTGGATAAGGGAGAAGGGTGTGGTAGATGCTGCACAGGTCTACCGTTACTAAAATGCAATTCACGTGCAAGCCACCGTCATTGTGCCTGTCATGCCGTGAGGCACACGATGGAGTTCGTTCGCGATGGTCGAATTATCAGGTATCGTCGAGGAAAGATTAATACTGGTGGTCTAATCAGAAGGTGGGAACAGAAACTCCATTTACAAGGAGCGATGAGTGGACGTGGGTGACGATCGATCAAGCAGACAATTCACGACTATAAATTGAACATATATCAGATCGCGGTTAACAGACGAGACAATGAGAAAAAAATTGCCCAGGAGCGTGACCGACAAGTGGGAGCTATTTGGGATTCTGTCAGTGATGGAAAATTTTGGCTTAGTAGAGGACAACAGCATCAGACATAAAAACGACATACGCCTAAACTATTTAGTCCGCATACCTTTTTTCGTTTGCACGATCCGAGAATTATGTAGGCTAGCAAAGTGGTTATTATTTCCCGTTCCTGGTCCTGTATGAAATTACCACTTAGCATGCTATTTTTCGATGCATTGTAGCTGCTGGAAACCTCATTATGCGCAGATGACCTACGTTGTTTAACCCGCTTTACTGAAAACCCACACAAATGGGCTCAAACGGGTCAAATACTTGCGCAGGTGAATGGTCAAGGGTTAATGGTGATAAAGAGATTTTACCGTTTTTTATACCTGGCTGAAGCGGCCTGCAGATGCTACTGGCGATCAACTCGGATCACACCGGATGTACATTCACCTTCAGCCAGGCGGATACAACTTGCGTACATACGTGCACGTGTATCTGTGGGTGTATAACATGTCAGTTCAACCAGTTCCAAGCTGTCCGCTTGTGTGCGACCAAAACGTGTCTGACGCCTGCGTCGTTACTACAGACTATGTGAATTTTGAACAAACAAGAGCCGCGTTTCAGTCGTTGGACTGCGACAATAACGCAGCCAGCGGGCGGCTATGCGCGGACCGAGTCACACAGAAGAGTTCGAGGCATGACTGTGACATAAAAGTGAGTCAACCAACGAACATCAGGCGTAGCTACGATTTTTGCGGAATATCTGTCCATGGGTTAAGTGCAATTCAGTTGGCAAGAGCACAGGCGGTGAAACAAGGCGAAGACTTGCAACATGCAACTTTATGCGCCCTTCCGCCCTCGCCCCGCACGTGTTTTAAAACTACCTTTTATCGATTTTCAATCACTGATATATTGGCTGTACACCGTTTTCATGTAATTGTATTGGCCCGAAAACAACGTAAGCTTGCCAACTTGTCTTCTAAATACTGCTATGGGAATTTTCGCAGCTCCAAAGCAAAAACGTCAAAGTCAAACATGGGATGGACTTTGTTATTTGAAATAATCAACGAAGGCAAATAAGAACAGATGTACTCTTACTGTAATTAACACGAACTTGGGGAAAGTAGAAGCCAACAATGTGGGCATGAGCCGAAGGATGAAGAGACTACTCAACGCTTTACGGCCATGACACATCCGTCTTAAAATTTCCCGATGAGTGCAGGTAGTTAACGATGAAAACCATGTGCTTTTGCGACAAAGCTGGAGCCAATTTGGAAGAAAGGGACCAGACTAGTAATAAAAATGGTTAGGCGTGAGCAATGACATAAACCATGACCGCCAGTGAGTTGACGTGGGAGCGGCTCTCAGCACCCGAATCTTGTCACAAAATGGCATTTGACGTCATGTTTTATCTTCCGGCAAGTCAAAGGGGACAGTCAAATAAATGAGTTGGAAAGACAGGGCAACTGGATTGGTCATTTCTGATTTATTTGCAGTACTCCGTCAGTCATACCCCGACGCAGCTCAGGGAAATCCACGTCTTGGCGCGGGACCCTGTTAGCTAGTGTGCTCAACATCCTATCTGGTGATACAGGCGCAGTAGACACTAGAAGAATAGGGCAAAGGATAGGAAAAACAGCCCTCAATTTAATCGTCCGACAAAGGGACGCGTAGTCGATTGTGTAACATCTGCACGGTGGGCACGTATCCTAGTGTTTATGGCTTAAGGTTGTGGACAAGATTTTAACTAACTGAACGGAGACGAAATAAGTCTCAAGCGGCGCTGTCTCAGAGTATCCGCATCCTACCTATATCTCCCTTTCAACCATACCTTGACCGAGTTCAGGCGGGCAGGTGCTTGACTGTCCGTAACTTATGTCGCCCATGAAGAGATCGGTTGTTTCGGGAAGCCAATAAAGCAGCGTGCGCCTACTATTGTATGAATTAATGAAGTGAAAGAAATCGCATTAAGATGTGTGTGCGTCAAAACTGTGATAGGAGAACTGTAAAGAGCACATATTTAGTGAGTAATCTGATGGAACCTGACCAACCTGTGCATTTAAGAAGGTTTCATCGTGTTGGAAGTACTCCAGAGGGCTAGTCACTGCACACTCCACGATGTCCGGAAGGAGAGGTCGGAAGCAAATGTCGCGCAGACTGACTGGTCGGTTCAACTTTTCGCTGGTCACGGTAACATTCATCAACAGCAACTGCAGCTCAAGAACCTACCAGGCAAGGTGTCAGAGGGAGAGGAACGCAGTGGGAGACAAAATTAAGGATAAATTTGGTCTAAAGTCACCGTCAAAGGAAAAGCAGCCATCGATAATAACAGTGGAGGGTGAAGCAAGGACAGCAGCGCTCAGTCTTGTGCCTATGGAAAACTAAAAGTCCCCGTAAAGCAAGTAGATGGGCTACAAGCAGTGCATTCATGAAGGGCGAGATAAAAAGGAAAGCAATTCAAGACTGCCATTTGCTTAAACCGGAGGTTAAATAGGACAAATTTGCGTGCTTGTCGACTGAAATTTGACAGCAGGTCTGTTAAAATCGCCTTAATGATTTCGAAACAAGCAGGCAGGAGAGCTGGATTGCGGGTTCCGATGACAAATCGACTCAACAGTCTAACTTGTGATTAATATTGACCCAACTGTGAAAAACTCGGCGCCTCGGTGGGATTCGAACCCACGCAGTAAGGGGAAGGCTTTAGCGCAGCCAACGCTCTAACCACCTGAGCTACGAGGCCCGCCGGACGACGCGAGTTTAATCACATTTGGGTCAAGTTACCCGCCCAACCTACTGCAACGTCTGGAATCCACCAAATCTGATACAGTATGTTGACTGCCCAAGCAGGATTTCCTAAGTAATTCACCTAGAATCCACCAGATGACTACCAGGCTCGCGTAACTCATTTATATTTTGACCCAAATGTGATTAAACTCGCGTCATCCGGCGGGGCCTCGTAGCTCAGGTGGTTAGAGCGTTGGCTGCGCTAAAGCCTTCCCCTTACTGCGTGGGTTCGAATCCCACCGAGGCGCCGAGTTTTTCACAGTTGGGTCAATATTAATTATTCAAAATCTGCCAAAATATCAATAACTTGTGATTGTTAACGTGAAGGGCTAGTAAAAATCGACCAAGAGGCCGGGACACGATATACTTGTTCCAAGAATAGACGGTAAATGCAAGTCCCAAGGACATCTTCTGTTGAGGATTGAGTAGTGCCGAGCAACGGGGAGTGGAGCTTAATATTAAGTGTCCTCTGACTATTTCAGTAAGTAGTCCTTAACGCACAAAAGAAGCTGCTCGAATGTTGTGTGGGAGAATACCCACAAATGCATCTTAACACGAATGCGACAAATATGAATGAGGTCGCTATTTGTATAAAAAAAATCAACGGATTCTGACCACCAGATGCCCTACACCTCGCACGAGGTACTTAACTGGTGACGACACGACATAATTTTGGATATTGCGTGTTGCCTTACGGATCAGATCGCATCCGTCTTTGGGGGAGGGGGGGGGAGGCCGTCGTAGATCAGCAATGCGGTCACAACGTGCAGTCAGGTCGTGCTGTAAAACAAAACCACATCCCCGACTTTTCTGTCAAGAGAATATTGGGGCAAACGGAGAGTAAGACTTTGCCGAAGGTGATAAGGCATGGAAATCGGGTCATGAAACGATCAGCAGAAGTGTTCGGTTCCACTCCCCCCGCCTATAAAGTTCTGAGCGTCCAAGGGCAATGACATATATCTGTCCCATAATTTGTACTCAATTCGCCCGGTGATAGGAACACGAGTAAATTCTAATTGATCCAGTTTAACATCTACACTATTTGTCATTCTTGTCTACTCCTTTTCAGAAGTTTGAATGTTCCGAGTAATGTAGTTATTTCACCGGCCATCGACTATTCCTCCCTATTCCCAAGATAAATTTACTTCAGGAGACTTTTTGTGGTACGTGGAGGATAGTCGATGGCCAAGCAGAACGCGTCAGTAGTCAAAAGATGGATCGAACCTCGCGCATTAAAGCTGGACAACTGAGATGACGATGTTGCTGTATCAACGAGCTGCAGCCTAGCCAAGCAAAAAGACAGATGACTCTTTAGTTTGAAGCAAAGTAATCATCAACTTGTAGAACGTGGGTGTATAAAGGGGTAGTGTTACTTTGAGTTGTGTGATGAGACATAATCTTTCTACAAGGGATGTGCGAGGAGCGTGTGCTCAAAGAGCAATGGGTATGTACACACCTTGTCCAGAAACTCCTTTTGGAAAGCCGGGCCGAACGTTGTGTTGCCGTGCACAACAGGAGACTCATTCACTGGGCGGATGATGAGTTGTTCGATACGGTAGAATGGACTGGAAATGAAAAAATTAGATAATCGGTATGTGTCATAAAGGCCTGAAACGCAGTCACAAGTCGCAAAAAGCTGAAGTCGTGCGTGACCCATTGTGTAAGATAAGGGGAAACCTGTGGAATAATGGCGGACATGCTGAAGTCTGCCGTTGAGTTAGCACCATATGTCCCGTGAGTTGGGAAAGGTCAACCTGTAACACGCTTAGCTTTACAAGCAGAAGTATCTCAGAAGACTGGACCACAACTGAGGCCTAAGCTTTTTCCTAAAAAAATAGTCGGTCCACCAGTGTTTCTATAAAAAGTGTATGATCTCCTCCATTGTGCAAGTAGGTGGACGTAGATAAATGTCAGAGGGGTCAGCCTGAGGACTTATGTCAGACCGATTTACACTCTAGGTCATGTTCTGAGGAGGGTTTTTGTTTGCACCAAGACCTATTATTATAAGGGCAACTTAAAAGTAACAGTAGTGAATTTTCCGTCAACTATAAGTATGACCGCAAGTGGTGAAGAAGTTTAACTGTTAGGCCTTCAAAAATGGAGAAAAGGCTTAAAAGGAAATACAACGGCTAGTGTGTTGCAAATACATCCCTCCTGGTTTATGACTCTTTGTGGGGTATGCATCCGCCGCGAGGGTTTTGACCAAAACACCAGAGCGGGACAGAAAACCGAGTTCCGTCCAACAATCAGGTCAGATCGATGACAGTCAATAACGCGCGGCCATGAATATGCCTGATCGCGGCCGATAGCGCGTCAGTCTCTCAATTGGCGGAGCTCTAAGTAGTTATATGACCAACTGCAGTAGAGCTCAGAGGTCACCACCGCGCGGCATGCTATTGAGGTGTGGCTAGCTGGATGGCAAAGGTAGGTAAATCAGAAGTGGTCGGCAACACTCATTGACCGTTTAGGATTAATGGCCTATTCAAAAACAAAACTAAATACAGTAGGTGTGCTAACTCATGAAATGTTAATGGCAATTCTTAAATGCGCTTTTGACTCTAAAAGATATTAGTATTAATCGCCACGCAGCATTATCCCATAATTCAGTTACCTCAGGATGCCAGCTTTTGAACAAACTTTCTTCTGCAAAAGCTACGCCCCATAAAAGTGACTACTTAAGTAGTGTGAATTTTTCTTATTGATTTGCGATACTCTTATTCATGCAAATATAGTTAATAGAAAACATGTACAAAAATATTCATTCTTTTGCTCATTTCGCAGAAAAGTTACGTCTTCTTCACATTATGTACGTAGAGGAAGGATAAAATTCGGCTTCAAAAAAAGTTTCCAATTACCGAACAATTTTGAACCCGACCTGACGTTAAACTTGCATTCAAGGTTTCCAAACTATGTACGGAAAATCATACATTTCTATACACTATTAAGTGGAGACCATATGGGGTTGGTAAGGTTTAGTGGGGTTGAGCCATATTGCAAACTGTACAGGCAACATTAGTAAATGCGGGGACACGATGTTTTATGAGCGCTCATTTTGCGGTCTTCAAAAATCCCATAACTGGAAACTTTTTTAAAACCGTATCATATCCTTTATTGAAGTGCAAAATTTGAAGAAGACGTAATTTTCTACCAAATGAGCAAAAGAGTGAATATTTTTGTGCATGTCTTTATGAAATATATTTGAATGAATGAGGACATCGCAAATCAATGATAAGGAATCACACTACTTAAGTAGTCATTTTTATAGAGCGTAGTTTTTGCCGCCGGCCAGAAATAAGTTCGTTCAAAAGCTGGCATCCTGAAATAACTGAATCATCTTGGGGTAATACTGCATGGTGATTAATATCACAACCCTAATAATGTAATCTTTTCGAGTCAAAAGCGCATTTGAAATTTCGGTTAACATTTAATGAGTTAGCACATCTACCGAAATATGGGATAGTCGTTTGAGTTCGGCTTTACGTCGGAACTAATGGTTACCAGTATTTCTCCGTGATTTTGGGATCGGTATGCATCAAGGGCCTTGTAGACTGCAACATAGTACACATCGCTGAAAAACACACTCGCGAGGGGTGAATGGCGAACGGATACTACAGTCGAGCAAGAACGGCAATTTAGGTACGGAGGGTGGAAGTTTGTGACATGTAATGAATGACTAGCAGCCAAAATGGATGTAAGGACTGAACAGCTATTGGAATTAAACAGGTTAAAATCCTCATTTTCAAATTAGGTGCCGGCAAATGACCCTATATCTGTTTTATTAATCTCTGGCCGAAAAATTATGCATGCTTCACTAGCAGCTCCAGTGACAGAAGCGGTTGATAGCAAAGAGGTAGGGTGTGCACTTACCCGAAATGAGTGTCGAAATAGTCCTTCTCCTGACGAGCACGCGAATTGGGATCACTCCACAAATCGATGGGTGCCGTTGTGACGGTGAACATGGTGAGACCGCAGCAAAGAGATGCAACAACAATGAGTGAGAGGATGAGGGTAGCAATCGGGTGTCTGGCGATGCCTCGACCAAGTTGAGAGAAGGCCTGTGGGGATGATGGAAAACCCACAGTATTGTACGAGTAAATAAACTGTGAACTAACGAGGGGTCGTGATCCAACGACTGGAAAGTCCGCGAGGTATGGATGAAAACGTCACTGTAAAGACTCGATGGTGGCAACTGCGGAATTCTATCCATCCCAGTGCCTTGGACGTCCTCGGTCGCGCAAACCGTAAACACCAAAGCTGGTTCGTCGAAGACGCGGACATCAGCAATCTGCTCGGCAAAAAGAACAGGCTGCACAAAGCCTACATCGGCCGCCGAACCGACGCAAACAAAACGCCCTTCTTCAGATGTCGCCAGCCTGTGCAGCAACGACTCCTTGAGATGCAGGACGCATAGATTACTGGAAAGGCCGAGTATGCGGACCACAATGATACAAAGGACTTCTCCGCAGGAATCAAGGCGGTCTACGGCCACACAACCAGAGGAAGCACGTCGTCTCTCAGCTCCGAAGTAACAACACTCCCGACCGAGAAATCACAGATTCCAAATGGCTGGGCCGAGGACGTCAGACGTGTCCTCAACCGCCCATCTACAGTCTCCGACACCGTTATCAACCGGATTCCCCAAGAGTAAACGGACAACGACCTAGACTTCCCGCCCTCCGCACCAGAAACAATATGAGCTGTGCACCAACTCTCCAGCGGGAAAACACTAGGCTGAAGTTTACAAGCATGGCGGCCGTCGTCTAATAGACAAACTTACAGCGATCTTCCAGTAGATGTGGCGCCAAGAAGTTCCGCAAGATTTTAAGGACGCAACAATCGTCCATCTCTACAAGTGGAAAAGAGACCGACAACCCTGTGATAATCACAGAGGAATCTCATTGCTCAACACCGCCGGAATGATTTTTGTTAGCATCCTTCTTAACCGTCTCAACAGCTCATAAAGGATTACCATGATGAGGGCCCCGGGATCGGCATTGCCTACAGGACTGATGGTCAACTCGACAGCCGTCGCATGCAGTCCCCAAGGAGTTTTACCATGACTACTGCCCACAATCTGCTCCTCGCGGACGACTGCACAAGAGCATGAACCTCTTGGCCTCCAGCTGCGCCAAATTCGGGCTGACCATTAACACGGAAAAAATGATTGTCATGCATCAAAAGCTGCAAAACGCTGCATACAATGATCCTCGCATCCATGTCAACGGCACAAACTAAAGACCGTGGACAACTTCGCCTATTTAGTCAGCGCACACTCAAGCTGCATACAAATCGATGACGCAGTGGCTCATGCGATTTAGAAAGTTAGCCGGGCTTTCGGTCGGCTGTAGAAATCCATCAGCTCCATAGGTGCATTGGGCGGCCAATATCAGTTTACTGCTTACCACCCTAATCGTGCCTGCAATACTAGGCTCAGTTGGTGTCGCCTATGCTACATCTTCGTTCATAGCAATTGCCGGCAGTGTACGCGTGGCGTGGTGTAGATTTGTGCAACGTTCATCCAAACGCATCGACGAAGCTGGAGTGACCGTTCAACTAAAACGCGGGCACATACCTGCGACACCCTGTACAGTCGTACGGAGACACACAACAGTTGGTGGAAGTAAATGCAGGGAGATTTGCTGCGCTTAGCTTCGTTGATTTTAAGTATCTTCCGAGGACACCAGCTACAAGGTTGTTTGTGGTAGAGAAAGAAAAAATCAATTACCACCGATGCCCACCTCTGCCATCAGATCAACCGTTAGGCGGTGATCCACATAAAGTGGATCATCACACTGCAGGCAATTCAATGCCCCGCAAGGAGTGGCTGCAAGGCAATAGGACATACCGACGACAGGTAGATCATTGTAGAATGTCACCTGCCAAGGTTGAGCTCGAACACCGACGGAGTACCTTCGAGGAAGATAATCCTATCAGCATTCGACAAGGAGGTGCTGACCTTAGGGAGAGTGGTAAACATTCAAATATCCCAAGCCATGGCAAAGGATTCCGCATGTGAAGGTTGGTTCGATAGACACGACCACGAGGCCCATATCAACAGAGGGCGGAGTCGCCACAAACCGTACACCAAAATTTGTCGCTGAGTTTTGATCCCAAAATACCTTCAACTCAGAGGTGAAAAGGAGTCCGTTGTCTATAAACGGCAAGTATTCTGCCGTAGGTGTAATTATGTTGGGAAACTCAGCAGACAACCACAGAAGAGGCTGCATGGACGCCTACACGGGGAAGGGCGGATCCGAATTCTCAGTTGGAAACTGGTGCTATCAAAACGGCGAATGACTTCGAAGATGAAGCAGTCGAAGTCGCAGGTGTGGATAACAACCAGGGGGTGAGGTAGTTACAAGATTTTCGGCTGGTAGATGGCCGCCCGATTTCCCCTCACATCAAGGACATCTGACTTTTCGTCACTATTTCAAAAAGGTCCAATCCGTCAGGGCACCAGGAAAGGTGTTCAACAGCCGGGATGCAATTATAGCAAGCACGCGAGAACATACGTGGACAGCACATGAATGGCGGCAGTAACTTATCCACGCTCGGCCGAGCAGACAAAAAGTAGTTATGGGCCCTAAGGCATGCACCTTCTTGAAAATTTACAAGTGTTTGAATAATACCAGGATTAACTCCCAGATATTAAACGTACTTGTCCAGGGAACGCTAAGTTTTCCTCATTATCTTAATGACTCACTTTAGAGAGGGTCGCCTCGACCGCAGGGCCAAGCCTTGCATGAAAACCAAGAGAACTTGGGTTGTTGGGTGGTGTAGATATGACGACTTCGCTGTTGACATTCAAGTGATCCTGCTGTCGGCGACGGCGAGCAGCGTTGCAGGTCTGGAAAAGCTCATTCGCGACAAAGATTGTCAACAGGCCGACAAAGACAAGAAACATGACGAACCAGGAGAGTGGAAAACCTAGGAAAAACCAGAAGGTGAAAAAGGTTGAGGAGGCGAACATTGAGACGTGAGATGACTCAACCAGTTAGCGCACATTTCAAATAACCCACAAAAACCCACAGAATATTTTAAGATTTTGCCCGGGAAGACGGTTTGCTAGTTGGCCCAGCTGCTTGCTACCTGGCGCGTCCACAGGTGGCGGATAGTGGAACGGCCTTCAGTGAAGATCAGCTGCAAAATAAGCAGTTGCGGACCAGCAACAACAGTGCTACCAGGATGCGGAGGGCAGAGGTCTGGCACACTGAAAGCCTTATAAAAAAGCCACAAAGCCCAATAACAGCACTGTGACATGGCGACCGCGAACCGCCATTAAACAAGTTTACTTGCTACCGCTGCGTTGTGGTTAGGCTCTTAAGCCAAAGCGTTTGAGGAGACGACCTCGAACAAACAACCCGAGCAGCTGTTGGGGACCCGCATGTATTTAAAATCCCCAAGGAGCCTCCTCAAATAGGCCCGACTACAGTATCACGACCCGTGCTACGGCGTCCGCGGTAACCGACGCGCTCCGAAACCCTGGTCCAGTGGCGCAGGCCCATTGTATGCCAGCTGTACTACTCAATCGGGGACGGACACTTGGTATTGGACGCTGGAATGTGCGAACGTTCGTGGGTCCCGGTACCCATAATCTGACTGCGCGCAGCCTTAATCAGTACAACATAGATGTTTGCTGTCTGTCTGAAGTACGACTTCCTTACTCAGGCTCTCGATAAAATAAGATCCCCGGAGTTAAATCACACTTCGCCCTGTACCACAGCGGCCCAAGCGACTCTTCTGGTAGACACGGTGTAGTTATCGCCCTCCCGCAACAAACGGACCTCGAGTTACTTGCTTGGGAACCAATCAAAGACCGGATGGCCTACGTGTGACTGAAGGGTCACTTCACGGACATCTCCATCATCTTTGTGTATGCACCAACTTCAACTGTCGAACAGCGCGATAAAGAGGTGTTTGACTTGCAGTTGCAAGCATTAGTTGAAAGACTCCCTCCCGCGATCTTCTGATTGTCGCCGGGGTGGTCGGACTGGACCTGGCGACTCCACAAACAGTCATCTTCTTGGCCGCTTTGGGCTTGGTTGTCGATGTGGAAATGGCGAGAAATTGCTTAACTTAGCTGATCAGAACCGACTGCTTGTCACCAACACGTGTTCCTAGCATCGCAACAAACATCTGCTGATCTGGTATTCAAACGACGGTCATACGTCCAGTCAGATTTACCACATACTAGTCAGCTCGAGGCTACGCAGCTGGGTTCACGATAGCAGATCGATGCGTGGTACCAAGACTGGTAACGCCCATGGGTCGGACCATGTCCTCGTTTGTACACGACTGAAAGTTCACCTCTCATCCGCGTCCAAAAAGGCCACGCCCTGGACGCCTCAATGTCGTAAAAATCCCGCAAAACAGCACTGCCGAGGCCCTGAGCAGAGAAATCCGGTCCCGTTTTATGAACCGAGCCGACGGAGGTAGTAACCAGTGGTCATTACTAAAAAGGTTAGTCTATGGGGCAGCTACGAAAATCCTTGGATATACCCAGCGACGCCGTAGTGACTGGATCAGCGGAAGAACTCTGCAATTGACGGCGTTGAGTTTGCACCCGGACACCGGCTGACTGAGCTTGACTATGCCGATCATATTGTCTTACTTGCTACAAGTTTTGGTGATCTGCAGTCTATGGTGTCACGGACGAATGAGGTCGCTAAATCGGTCGGTTTATTCACCAACGCGGAGAAGACTAAAGTGCTTTCAAGCTGCATCCCTGGTCAAGAGAAGGCACCTCTCGAGATTGACGGCTGTCAACTTGAAGAGGTAAACAGTTTTAAATAACTCGGGGCGAGGCTGCTGCCTAATGGACAGAGTAAGGACACTGTCTCCCGAATTGATGTTGCCAGCAGGGTTTTTTTTCAAGCCTTACAAAATGCCTATGGATCCGACGCGACACGTCCAGCGCCACTAAGATTCGCGTGTACCGTGCATCTGTCCGGTCTGTCCTTCTCTACGGTTGTGAATGCTGGGCTTTGCGTGTGGAGGACGAGTGAAAACTGGAGGTATTTGAGCACCACTATTTGAGGACCATCCTTCGAGTGAAGTTCACCGACTTCGTCTCAAATGAGACAGTCCGTGCTTACTGCGGCAACATTGCAAAGATAACCCAGGCCATCCAAGAAAGGCGATTGAGGTGGTTTGGGCGTGTTCTTCGTCGTCCACCTCAGCAGTTCAGTGTTACTGACCTCGATCCGGCACCGTTACCCCATTGGAGGCGTCGAAGAAGGGGTCAACTCAAAACCTGGCTCGACACGTTTCGTCAGGACATGGAGGGGTTCTCGCACCTTCGACATTCGGTCTCCGTCGTTGGACAAGAGAATGGGTTGAATTGTCCAGATCGGCTGCCGCGGTTCGTCACGCGTGGAGAGATACAGTCCTTGACATCGTCGAGGCCGGCTAAATCAGGCATGATCGCAGCCGTACCAAGTACAAGACTACACGTAAGTTAACATCGTAGTACATTTCATGAAGACGAGTGGCATCCATTTGAAAAAGCCCCTAAAGGGCATTAGTTTGCTGATCTGTAAACGTAAGGCTTAGGAGGAGAACCATGACCGAAAATTGATTGAAACTCACGCAAGATGTTCATCGATACCACAGCAAGGAAAACCGTCTGTTAATTAACTTAACCCTCCTAGCTCAAATTCCAAGGACTTTGTGATTCCAAATGCGGAAGTATTAGTGACTGTTGAGGCCACGTGCGTAATATGACTCGTTGCAATTGCATGGGCCTTTGAAGTGGGGACAGTTGAGATTTGCGATAGGGCGATCGTCCGGGTCACTGCCGAACATCAACTTCGTTTCAAAAGACGTTACTGTTTAGAAGGACGGCCTCCAGAGCCGCCATCTACTAGTTGGCCCGTAGGACATGCTGATATACTGCTTCCTTCTGTCCGGTGTTTCTAACATAGATTGTGAGCATGAGACTGGGCTAGGCAGCAACTATCCCAGCGCGTTCTCAATACGGAATTCGTTTACGCTTTGCGCAATATTTGTCAAATACTGGTGGATCAAACTAAAATATTCCTCAGAGTAACCGTGGGCAGCATGACAATTGACTTTATGGATGTGACGTAGCAACCGAAGGGAAATTATCTCTGTTGATAATTAATAGAAGTTTTGAAGGCGCGACGACCGAACGTGAGGATATTTGTGACTGACGACGCACCACGAAGGAGGAGATGATGACGAGCGATGGTAGTAGAAGTGGATACACTTTTTACGAAGGGAAGAATTAAACATACTCACCAGCATACCAGAAGATGAGACTAAAAACTAATAACGGGAGAATCCTGGCTTAACAGTTTGAGAAGTCTAGGCGGCAAATGGTGCATATTGGATAAAGTCTAAAGACTCATCCACCTACCCAGTATCGTGTAGGGTTCAACTGGTTTGGGGGGCGTCGGATCCGTACATGCCGCTTCGCAATCGCTGCAAGAACAGGCCGGCCCTCCTAAATCCATGCCCGAGGGTGGGACAGCCTTGTCGCAGGTGTACACCGGGGCATTCATGGGGGTGAGACGGAGAGACACCGGCTCGTCGACAATGGTGAAGTTAATGGAGAAGGGCGCCTGACCACCTTCGCGCGTGGAACGTCCCAGAGCAGCCAGCAACTTTGACGGAGTACATTCAGTATCTTCGCAGATTGTATCGATGGCGGGCATGCCTCCGAATTGGACTGACTGCCAGAACATGAAATCAGTTAAATACCGATCAATCAAACGACGCGCGTATAATATACCGTGTAACACGCGTTATACGCCGACTTTTTTATCACTTCTGTCGATTGGCCCAACCTTGTCACAGGTTGGCCTAAAGGCCCGGAGAGTTCAGTGAGGTAGAGAAGAGGGGAGAGAAGGATGCACATCAAACACATGTTTGGTGTCTTCGCCCAGTGTTCTCGGCAGAAACTGCAACGGAATTCGAGTCACCGGCTTTTCGTGGACATTTTAGAATGTCATACGACAATTCTTCCGTTGGGCATGATGATAAATAATGCTACCTGTAGAGGCCTTGGAAACTTGCGTTCGAATTGAATTATACGGATAGTTAACGGATTGGACTTGCCAGCAGTTAATTGCGTCAAGATGGACAATTTCCAGAAGAAAACAAAACCAACTTCAAACGGCCGAGTTAAGAACTAAACGGCTAGTCTTCCCTGGTACGCGTTGATAGTTCGTAGGTAGGAATCACTAACACACATCAACACTTACCCACCGCATGCACCAACTGCCACCTTCCACGCAAGTGGGAAGTGTGCATCTCGACTCGGTTCCCACGCGGCTTCGGCTGCACGAGTGACTTGAGTCCGAGACTATCCCGACACTTCAAGTGTCGTGGATAGGAAGGTTGCTGATTGATGCCCGCTCTCGGTTCACGCAGTTCGTCGCGTTGTGTGTGTGCTGTGTGGAGTGGCGGACTGGTGAGCTGGGAACGGGCTGAAGCAGCACCTTCCACGGCCCTCTCACGCAAGTGAGAGACACGCCGTTCAACCCCCGTTGTGTGAAATCCTGGTGTTTGTGTGTGTATGGGGGGCCAGGTCGTGCTGTGGCGCGCGCCCATCCACCACTCCAGTTTGCCGACCGGCTCGGACGGCGGCTGGGGTGTGGGAATGGGAAGGGAGAGTGAGGTCGACGACTCAGCGCACTTTTTCCTCACCATAATCAATCTGACGCGCTTGAAGCTATCACGGTGCGCTAAAAGCCGTGGCTTGGAAGGTTGCCAACTGACGGGGTACCTTGGACCTCCTTAACGGGAGGCGGTCTGAGAGTCAGGCTGCAATGGCTCCTTTTTAATGTGGCCTTTATGGCGCTCCCACCACAGTGTGGGATCCGAGCCAGGCGTTGGCGGCACGCCTAGGTGCGGCTTCGGCTGTGCCAGCCTCCAAATCTCTGTTGTGTTGGTTGAAATCCTGGTTATTGTTGTGTGGACCAGGGGGTGTGGTGGAACGCCAAGGTGAGGATCCGTCCGAGACATTCACCTGCAGCCTCCCTCGTCTCCGGTCTTCTTGACTCTGTCTTGACACCGGGCTCGGGCGAGGGAGGTGGAGAGTGTAGGTAGATGCAGCGCAAGTCTACTGGCACTATAAACCCCTGCGCAAGTCACCGTCCCTGCTCAAACCTGCTGTGGGGCACACGATGGACATCATCGAAATCTATGGTCGAACTGTCAGGTAGGAATCAATGGCTACCGTCACTGTCATAGGGGGCAGTGGCGACTTGTGCGTGACTAGAATTGTAGTGAGAAAGACTTTCGCAGCGCAGTTCCCACACTCCCCTCCTACATTTGTGCTGTTAGGATGACAAGACAAAGTCAGAACGACTGGAGAAGAACTTAGAGATAGCAGCTGTCTTGAAAAAAGGGCTTTGGGTCTGACACCGTCGGTCTAGTAGGCTAGTTAAGCAAGCATGCATAATTGCTAGAACTCAGTGGTGAAATGCACGTTTTTCTGCGCTTAGATCTGATCTGCACGGGTTTTAAAACAGTCCGCTGACCCGCATCTGCAAAATAAAATATTTCACAAACCCCCGTGCGCAAAAGTGAGTGAGCTAAATTACGCAAACGTTTACAGGATTCAGTGGCTTCAAACATTATGAAGTGAGGACAATCAACCGGTGATATATTTCTATTAGTGAAAATTTCCCAAACTACCCCCTCAACTAAAGGAGGATCAATTAAAGTTGGATTGGTCGTTTGTCAACCTCGAAAGCCCGATGTGATGGCACTGGACGATTTTTCAAAGTTAGGCAAAAAAGAGAAGCATTCCACAAGGTCCTCTTCTTTTAGTTAACCCAAGCTCAGAGTAACCAATACAACTCGTGAAATTACCGGACAACGACAGCAAAATGCTTGAGCCAGTTAAAAAAATCGTTTTGTGAAACGTGTCACGAAGGATGAAGGTAATGTTCAGGACCACAAAATCAATGTGCATTGCTGGAAAACGCTCAGATCTCATCATTTGCATGTCAACATGCGTGTATTCTAAGTTTAACGCTAGAGTTGGGCCTTATAACCTCTAATTAAGTGGTCAGGTCGTTCAGACCCAGGCTCAAGATCATCGACCCCATTTGTCTAGTTCGCAACGATCCAGGAAATTTTTCACGCTTGTAAAGCGTTGCCTGTCGAGGTTGGAGGCACAAATCGGGAGTGAAATTCTTCTATCTGTCAGATTAAGGGCCCGCTCCATCAGTTGTACGTAGACCCAAGGAGTTTGATACAACATCCAAAGATAAGGATGGTGGTAAAGGAGGAAGAAGATGGGGACTAATGAAGTGCCTACCTTGCAGTTGTTGAAAAATCCCTCAGCAAAATGTGTTGTGAGAACGTAAAGGACTTCTGTCACCGCGTCAGTTTTGGTGATGTTCAGTGGCTGAAGAAAGGCACTTTGGTGAGGATCACAAGTCATCTTACAGAAGAGTCGTCGAAAGTTTGCGAAACAGGCAGGACATCTGAAAACGGGAGTCCGCATAAATATTGTTAGGTGTGCCTGAAGTGAGTGTTTTCATGTCCTAGACTCCTCCAACAAACATGCAGTGCCTAGTATCAATACTAGACCGGAGAGAGGACAAAGATAATGCACAACAGGTAGCTTTTGCATGAAAGAAGCAAGATCGACAAGGCGGAAAAAACGATCGATATTTGATAGAACCGACATGAATAAACTTATATGTCACTGGCTTAGTCTATCATGTATAGTCTTCCGGCTGTGACTTCTAGCGACCTTGGCATATTCCGGTTTGGCTAAGGGTCAGGTAACTGAAACATGGTAGCTCACGAACAAACCGAAATTTCGTACGGACTACTGGCAAAGGAGGTTGAATAGATAATTAACTCGGTGAGGCATAGGAAGAATCCCCACGGGATTGGCCTCATTCGAAGGCTCCTAGGGATGAACAAAGTCCTCGTATCACGAAAAATCTATGCCCAACACATCGATCGGGGTAGTCGAACTTGTCGGTCAATTCAAAATGATAGGGTAAAAGCTCCCACGTAAACGTCTAACGTCGTTGTTTACCATCCACTTTCTATTCCGTTCTGCACCGGT
>CACRXP010000089.1:1109446-1122490 GCA_902702965.1 Spirometra erinaceieuropaei | reverse complement strand
CTTTCGCACATCCAGCCTTGCCCGCTGAGTTCGCAGTTTTAACTGGTAACCTCGGAGGTTGGGCGTGGTAGCAAATTCAAATAATTCCTCGAAGGCCAGACTGCAATCCAACCCCTTTACAACGTGTAAGCCTTGCAAGAGATCCCCGCGAAGTTTCCTGTAACTCAAAGGAAAGAGGTTCAGATTTACTAGGCGGGTTACATAAGGAAAGGAGCTTTGACCCCTAACCATCTTCGTGGCTCTCCTCTGAACTTTTTCGAGGCAGTTTTGATCCTCAACCGCCCACGGTCTCCAGGCTTTCCCGTAAACAATGAGCCCCAGTCGAGACCGGACAAGTCTGCCCTCATCTGATTGAATTCGCCTCGCCAAACATGCCGTCTTTTTCGGTCTGGAGTATGTGCAATGGAGAATAACGAATAATCCAACATAAGCACTACGTGATCACTTCGACCAAGGGGCGGCATGGAGGTGATCTCGTCTATGCTGTCTGGTGATTTTGTAATAACAAGATCCAGGCAGTTTGCCCTTTGTCCTTCACGTGTTCTCGTTGGGAACAGAGAGGCGGGTCTCACCGAGAGCCGCAATGTCCACATTGTAGGGAACCGGTCCCCTCGTGCCCAGGGCCGTCCCCCCTTCTGGACGGTTTGTCGTTAGTTTGCCTGAAATCGAACGCACATTCCAGGCTGCCAGAATGAGCAGGGCCACTGTGGCGGCCCGCGCCGGGCACGGTATAGAAACAGGGTTGGTGATTGTTTCGTATATTGTTTTGACCGCGATTTTTGCATCCCTCCATAGGCCTTTTTTGTTTGGGGTGGGGGATTTAAGGACTAGTTTGGGGACTACCGGGTATGAAGACACAAACATCTGGTTTAGCCCGCTAGTTAAGGACAGTAACTGGGGTCTGGCCGTCGTGCTTAGCACGGCTTCGTGGTCCACAGATAAGAGCTAGGTGCCAAGAAGAGGCGGTGTAGGAGTATCCACCAGGTCCATCGATGCATTGGACGGTCAATATCAGTTTACTGCTTACCACCCTAATCGTGCCTGCAATACTAGGCTCAGTTGGTGTCGCCTATGCTACATCCTCGTTCATAGCAATTGCCGGCAGTGTATGCGTGGCGTGATGTAGATTTGTGCAACGTTCATCCAAACGCATCGACGAAGCTGAAGTGACCGTTCAACTTAAACGCGGGCACATACCTGCGACACCCTGTACAGTCGTACGGAGACACACAACAGTTGGTAGAAGTAAATGCAGGGAGATTTGCTGCGCTTAGCTTCGTTGATTTTAAGTATCTTCCGAGGACACCAGCTACAAGGTTGTTTGTGATAGAGAAAGAAAAAAACAATAACCACCGATGCCCACCTCTTCCACCAGATCAACCGTTAGGCGGTGATCCACATAAAGTGGATCATCACACTGCAGGCAATTCAATGCCCCGCAAGGAGTGGCTGCAAGGCAATAGGACATACCGACGACAGGTAGATCATTGTAGAATGTCACCTGCCAAGGTTGAGCTCGAACACCGACAGAGTACCTTCGAGGAAGATAATCCTATCAGCATTCGACAAGGAGATGGTGACCTTAGGGAGAGTGGTAAACATTCAAATATCCCAAGCCATGGCAAAGGATTCCGCATGTGAAGGTTGGTTCGATAGCCACGACCACGAGGCCCATATCAACAGAGGGCGGAGTCGCCACAAACCGTACACCAAAATTTGTCGTCGAGTTTTGATCCCAAAATACCTTCAACTCAGAGGTGAAAAGGAGTCCGTTGTCTATAAACGGCAAGTATTCTGCCGTAGGTGTAATTATGTTGGCAAACTCAGCAGACACGGGGAAGGGCGGATCCCAATTCTCAGTTGGAAACTGGTGCTATCAAAACGGCGAATGACTTCGAAGATGAAGCAGTCGAAGTCGCAGGTGTGGATAACAACCAGGGGGTGAGGTAGTTACAAGATTTTCGGCTGGTAGATGGCCGCCCGATCCCCCCTCACATCAAGGACATCTGACTTTTCGTCACTATTTCAAAAAGGTCCAATCCGTCAGGGCACCAGGAAAGGTGTTCAACAGCCGGGATGCAATTATAGCAAGCACGCGAGAACATACGTGGACAGCACATGAATGGCGGCAGTAACTTATCCACGCTCGGCCGAGGAAACAAAAAGTAGTCATGGGCCCTAAGACATGCACCTTCTTGAAAATTTTACAAGTATTTGATTACCAGAATTAGCTCCCAGATTTTAAACGCACTTGTCCAGGGAACGCTACGTTTTTCCTCATTATCTTAATGACTCACTTTAGAGAGGGTCGCCTCGACCGCAGGGCCAAGCCTTGCATGAAAGCCAAGAGAACTTGGGTTGCTGGGTGGTGTAGATATGACGACTTCGCTGGTGACGTTCAAGTGATCCTGCTGTCGGCGACGGCGAGCAGCGTTGCAGGTCTGGAAAAGCTCATTCGCGACAAAGATTGTCAACAGGCCGACAAAGACAAGAAACATGACGAACCAGGAGATTGGAAAACCTAGGAAAAACCAGAAGGTGAAAAAGGTTGATGAGGCGAACATTGAGACGTGAGATGACTCAACTAGTTAGCGCACATTTCAAATAACCCACAAAAACCCACAGAATATTTTACGATTTTGCCCGGGAAGACGGGTTGCTAGTTGGCCCAGCTGCTGCTACGCGGCGCGTCCACAGGTAGCGGATAGTGGGACGGCCTTCAGTGAAGATCAGCTGCAAAATAAGCAGTTGCGGACCAGCAGCAACAGTGCTACCGGGATGCGGAGGGCAGAGGTCTGGCACACTGAAAGCCTTATAAAAAAGCCACAAAGCCCAATAACAGCACCGTGACATGGCGACCGCGAACCGCCATTAAACAAGTTTGCTTGCTACCGCTGTCTTGTGGCTAGGCTCTTAAGCCAAAGCGCTTGAGGAGACGACCTCGAACAAACAATCCGAGCGGCTGTTGGGGACCCGCATGTATTTAACATCCCCAAGGAGCCTCCTCAAATAGGCCCGACTACAGTATCACGACCCGTGCTACGGCGTCCGCGGGAACCGACGCGCTCCGAAACCCAGGTCCAGTGGTGCAGGCGAATTGTATGCCAGCTGTACTACTCAATCGGGGACGGACTCTCGGTATTGGATGCTGGAATGTGCGAACGTTCGTGGGTCCCGGTACCCATAATCTGACCGCGCGCAGCCTTAATCAGTACAACATAGATGTTTGCTGTCTGTCTGAAGTACGACTTCCTGACTCAGGCTCTCGATAAATAAAGATCTCCAGAGCTAAATCACACTTCGCCCTGTACCACAGCAGCCCAAGCGACTCTTCTAATAGACACGGTGTAGTTATCGCCCTCCCGCAACAAACGGACCTCGAGTTACTTGCTTGGGAACCAATCAAAGACCGGATGGCCTACGTGTGACTGAAGGGTCACTTCACGGACATCTCCATCATCTCTGTGCATGCACCAACTTCAGCTGCCGAACAGCGCAATAAAGAGATGTTTTACTTGCATTTGCAAGCATTAGTTGAAAGACTCCCTCGCCACGATCTGCTGATTGTCGCCGGGGTGGTCGGACTGGACCTGGCGACTCCACAAACAGTCATCTTATTGGCCGCTTTCGGCTAGGTTGTCGATGTGGAAATGGTGAGAGATTGCTGAACTTCGCTGATCAGAATCGACTGCTTGTCACCAACACGTGTTCCTAGCATCGCAACAAACATCCGCTGACGTGTCTGTGGGGCAGCTAAGAAAATCCTTGGATATACCCAGCGACGCCGCAGTGACTGGATCAGCGGAAGAACTCTGCAGTTGAGGGCGTTAAGTTTGCACCCGGACACCGGCTGACTGATTTTGACTATGCCGATCATATTGCCTTACTTGCTACAAATTTTGGTGATCTGCAGTCTATGTTGTCACGGACGAATGAGGTCGCTAAATCGGTCGGTTTATTTACCAACGCGGAGAAGACTAAAGTGCTTTCAAGCTGCATCCCTGGTCAAGAGAAGGCACCTCTCGAGATTGATGGCTGTCAACTTGAAGAGGTAAACAGTTTTAAATAACTCGGGGCGAGGCTGCTGCCGAATGGACATAGCAAGGACACTGTCTCCCGAAATGATGCTGCCCGCTGGGTTTTCTCAAGCCTTACAAAATGCCTATGGATCCGAGGCGACACGTCCAGCGCCACTAAGATTCGCGTGTACCGTGCATCTGTCCGGTCTGTCCTTCTCTACGGTTGTGAATGCTGGGCTTTGCGTGTGGAGGCCTTGGAAACTTGCGTTCGAATTGAATTATACGGATAGTTAACGGATTGGACTTGCCAGCAGTTAATTGCGTCAAGATGGACAATTTCCAGAAGAAAACAAAACCAACTTCAAACGGCCGAGTTACGAACGAAACGACTAGTCTTCCCTGGTACACGTTGATAGTTCGTAGGTAGGAATCAATGGCTACCGTCACTGTCATAGGGGGCAGTGGCGACTTGTGCGTGACTAGAATTGTAGTGAGAAAGACTTTCCCAGCGAAGTTCCCACACTCCCCTCCCACATTTGTGCTGTTAGGATGACAAGACAAAGTCAGAACGACTGGAGAAGAACTTAGAGATAGCAGCTGTCTTGAAAAAAGGGCTTTGGGTCTGACACCGTCGGTCTAGTAGGCTAGTTAAGCAAGCATGCATAATTGCTAGAACTCAGTGGTGAAATGCACGTTTTTCTGAGCTTAGATCTGATCTGCACGGGTTTTAAAACAGTCCGCTGACCCGCATCTGCAAAATAAAATATTTCACAAACCCCCGTGCGCAAAAGTGAGTGAGTTAAATTACGCAAACGTTTGCAGGATTCAGTGGCTTCAAACATTATGAAGTGAGGACAATCAACCGGTGATATATTTCTATTAGTGAAAATTTTCCAAACTACCCCCTCAACTAAAGGAGGATCAATTAAAGTTGGATTTGTCGTTTGTCAACCTCGAAAGCCTGATGTGATGGCACTGGACGATTTTTCAAAGTTAGGCAAACAAGAGAAGCATTCCACAAGGTCCTCTTCTTTTAGTTAACCCGAGCTCAGAGTAACCAATACAACTCGTGAAATTACCGGGCAACGACTGCAAAATGCTTGAGCCAGTTAAAAAAATCGTTTTGTGAAACGTGTCACGAAGGATGAGGGTCATGTTCAAAACCACAAAATCAATGTGCATTGCTGGAAAACGCTCAGATCTCATCATTTGCATGTCAACATGCGTGTATTCTAAGTTTAACGCTAGACTTGGGCCTTATAACCTCTAATTAAGTGGTCAGGTCGATCAGACCCAGGCTCAAGATCATCGAACCCATTTGTCTAGTTCGCAACGATCCAGAAAATTTTTCACGCTTGTAAAGCGTTGCCTGTCGAGGTTGGAGGCACAAATCGGGAGTGAAATTCTTCTATCTGTCAGATTAAGGGCCCGCTCCATCAGTTGTACGTAGACCCAAGGGGTTTGATACAACATCCAAAGATAAGGATGGTGGTAAAGGAGGAAGAAGATGGGGACTAAAGAAGTGCCTACCTTGCAGTTGTTGAAAAATCCCTCAGCAAAATGTGTTGTGAGAACGTAAAGGACTTTTGTCACCGCGTCAGTTTTGGTGACGTTCAGTGGCTGAAGAAAGGCACTTTGGTGAGGATCACAAGTCATCTTACAGAAGAGTCGTCGAAAGTTTGCGAAACAGGCAGGACATCTGAAAACGGGAGTCCGCATAAATATTGTTAGGTGTGCCTGAAGTGAGTGTTTTCCTGTCCTAGACCCCCCCAACAAACATGCAGTGCCTAGTACCAATACTAGACTGGAGAGAGGACAAAGATAATGCAAAACAGGTAGCTTTTGCATGAAAGAAGCAAGATCGGAAAAAACTAACGAGATTTGATAGGACCGACATGAGTTAACTTATATGTCACTGGCTTGGTCTATCATGCACAGTCTTCCGGCTGTGACCTCCAGCGACCTTGGCATATTCCGGTTTGGCTAAGGGTCAGGTAACTGAAACATGGTAGTTCCGACTACCACTCACGAACAAACCGAAATTTCGGACGGACTACTGGCAAAGGAGGTTGAATAGATAATTAACTCGGTGAGGCATAGGAAGAATTCCCACGGGATTGGCCTAGGGTTGAAAAAAATCCCCGTATCACGAAAAATATATGCCTGACACATCGATCGGGGTAGTCGAACTTGTCGGTCAATTCAAAATGATAGGGTAAAAGCTCCCATGTAAACGTCTAACGTCGTTGTTTACCACCCACTTTCTATTCCATTCTGCGTGGTCATACACAACACGTGGTTTAACTGGCGGCGGCCGACAGGTCTAACTATCGAACTGCGTATAGGACACGCGGTTCAATAATTAAGGTGGACAAACAAATACGTCAGGAATTAAATCCCAGGTCCACACGGACCGCCAAAAAAACGGTCATTCCTGTCACCCCCGTCTTTGTAGGTAAGAATAGTACATCTGCCAAATAATGCAACATGCTTTACAAATCGGCAGTTCAAGGCGGTTAGTGAACAATAAGACCTAGACAGCATTGTGTCTTGGTCATTTTTGTCGTGGTTTATGTTGCTGCTGCTTTTCCTGCTCCGCCTCTGTTGCTGCTACTGTAGCGTCTCAAACGTGTATGCGCCTTCCGGCCCTGGCGCATACGACAAGCTACGTACCACGTGATCACGGCTTCCTAGAGCACGTCGCGTGCGCCCTTCCAGCTCTGAGGAAAGCCAATTAAGGGCGTTCATAAACCTTGAAATAACTAAGCGGACGCCGTTTGGAAGATATTAGGTCCTGAAACCCATTCAAATATTCGTAAATGTCGCGATTTGGAGATATTATGAGGGAGTCGAATTCTGGACAGCGATAAGTTACTGGCATTAGGGCCTCCAATCGTTTTCACTGCATCAACTCCAATGCCACTACTACCAAAATTACCAACGCCACCTCCATTACTATGCTTACGATCAGTCAACCACCAGTAGCAGGGTATCAAAAATGTCACCACCTACCTTCCGAGAAGGACGCTGGCACTCTGGATACCGACTGAAAATGCGTTGACCTGAGCCGCATCGCAGCAAACCGGTACCGACTCTGCGCTACTGTCAGGAGAAGCATAATCTGGACACAGTTCTAGCAGTGTTTGGAGTATTCCATCAGATCCATTTCTGAGAGGAGTGGCGGACACGTTCTTTGCACAGTACGTGCCCTCCGAGTCCTGAGTTGGGCACAGACCGTACCAGATGCACTGGTCGCCAAGCGTAAGTGGCAGGAGCCATGCAAGAACTAGGTCCGTAAGGCGCATGAACTAAAAAAAGAGAAAAGATGGCAGGCTGGAGGTTGGACCCTACAAACAATGTTGAAGTTCTATGATGGAAAGAAGGGCGTGTGGAAAAGACAGAAAAAAATCACCGACCATGAAGAGTCAGAAATGGCAGACATCTCGATTGGGATATTATTATAAAAATAAAAAATGCATGGTGGAGTATACAGCAACAGGGTGATCATGGGTGTAAAAACAGGGCTGGCAGTACTAGAGACCGTACGCGCATGGACATGCACCGAGAGTATCAAACGGCAAGTAATGGCGTTCGTGAACGACAGTGGCGTAAATTTTAACATGCGGTCGAGATGAAAAATGGACCTGCATGTGCATACTCTGAAGACGTGTTAAAGCGCTCGACTCACGGGCCATTGGAAAGTTACACTACCTTAGGATTGTGATAAAACGATGGATAGCAATCCACTCCCATCATCGGAAACAAAGGCCTTGCCTTGGATTAGTCACGGCACGATTTATCACTCCCCCTGTCACACCGCTGATAAAACGCTTGAAAAAAAATCGTAGTAGATAGGATTAAACATAAAAAGTAGGAGACGGGAAGATCAATGACTGACATTGTACAGTAGCCTCAGCGGTTGCAGCTGAGTACAAAAAACCGGTTTCATTTCGCCCTTCGTATGAGGTCGTCCGTGAAATACACATCAAAGTGTATTAGTCAGTAATTCAGGTGGCCTTATTCGCTCGTACAAGTTCATCTGACATTACGGGTTCGAGCAACCAACTTTGGGTTTCTGCAGTCTAATTGTAGTTTTAGGCGACAGAAGATGTCTCTTGTCTAAGAACTGGGTCCTTCAACCGCGTTATTTAACTGCTGGCACGGAACAGAACGGAGGCAATCAACTAACACGGATCATAGCGATAAACCTCTCCAGTTATAGGCTGTCGGAGGTCGTCGAAAGACTGTCGTTTACATGCCTGATTCAATGCTTAGGCGCTCCGAGGTAAGACCAAAGAACCTAATCTCCAAAAAAGAAAAGTCTCGTCGTCTACTAGTTGTAATTTAGTTGCGGAGACTGTAACTACGCTGCGAAACCAAGTTGGTAACTGCAGATAAGGGTGTACGAATAGTACCTAACGATGAGGCGACTGGATCATAATTGTCAGATGACGATGCACGCCACCCTCTGACTTTTCCACAACCAAAGATCAACGACCGAAGCGATAGGTGCACAGCAACCTGCATATCCAGCTCTCCGGAGTTTATGCGACTTTGCGAACACACATTACAAGTAGACAACCTTACCAGAGACTGTATGGGACACCTGCTCCTTGTGTGGTAAATTCTTGAGACGGATCAAACAGTCGACCCATGGATTCATGCAAAGACAGAAACGGCGAACCGTGTGAATTCACGAACTCACTTAGATGTATACTGACGTACACAGCAGCGACTCCCCTCCTGTTTGTAATGATAGTGGGGAGTTCGATAGTGGTATTCGAGATTTCAGACCAAAATTAAATTTTCTCAGTAGTCGCCTTTTTCTCTCCCGTTACTCCACTCCAGCATCGAATCTGCCCCATGATACTTTTAAAGGACTTCTTTAAAATAATTACCTTTGAGGCCATTTGGGTCTCCATCGAGCACAATTTCTGTCAACGTGTGCTAATGTGGTCTGACACTTCATCGGTGAAAATGCTATTTAAAAATGTGCAGTAAGAAATATCAAAAAGGTCGGTCATTTTATTCGGAGCGCCTTGATAAGCACTAAGGCATGTGGTTGTTCATCCAGGTTATGTATATGTGTTTCATAATTTTTAAATAAGCCGACCGCGAAACCATGGCCAGCAATGTCCATGGGCATTAATTGTGCGTTCAACACCCACGAGAGTAATACTATGCGGCTGTGTCCTGGAAACACACCAAATAAGTCAATTTCCGGATGGTATCTCCCCAGCAATATCAGACGAAGGGGATAACTATGGTAACGGCTCAGACCCGGAAATCAGTCTGTCGGATGGAGGCAAAAACTTAGGATTTATCTGAGAGTCAAAGACTCGTGAACGTCTGGATGCTTTTCTCTTGGAATCTGTAAGACTATGAAACAAAGACATTGGTATTCAGGGTAAAGCACGAAAGGCTATCTGAAAAACAACTGGAAGACGAACAACGCGTAGGGACTAAAAATAATGCGACAGGAGCACTAGCGGTTAAACCGCTGGAAAAAGATAGGAATCAGAAAGCATAAAACTTATAAAACCGGGAAAGAAAAGATGTTGAAAAGAGCATTTAACGGCGGAACATGATCGCATGGGACATGGAGCCTTTTATTTAATAAAACCAACATGAAAATGCCGATGTGAGGCAGAAATATAGCATACGGCGGGTTATGATATAGGGGGGCAGAATACTGTGGTGAGTATTGGTTAAATTTGTGCCGGCTTATACGTCGGTGGGCCGCCTTCACCCTACAAAGGAAAGTAGACGCCTTTAAATAGGCAGCGTGTAGGCGCTAGGAGGATTTATTCGGACAACTAATTCCCCGGTAGGTGATGACGCGCTGCGAAAACGTCTCCTATAAGACTCTTACACCCACTTTCCGGTTTAGCCTTTCCCTAAGCAATGCCACGTACGAATAACGGAGACCGCGCCAATCAACGATACTCGGGGTTGGACTGAAAAAGCGCAGTATGCAGCATACGGAAGTATATACTGTGAGGCGAACGGAACAAATAAACGAAGAAAATATGCCTCCGAGTCTTCGCAGCATTTCGAAGGTATTATTTTGGTAATACTAAACTATGGGAGGCAAGAATTTCTAGGTTAGCGACTGATTACGCTCGAGGACTGGCTTAGCTACCCGACATCGTGCGTCCACGTTCTTAGGGGTCTAATTGTGGGTTGCGTTTGTACTCAGTACGGCTGTGCTTATGCCCAATTTGTTCGGCCTCGAGCATATAGAGAATTTTAACTTCCCACGCCCAACGATCTGCGGCAATGGGTCTGGACAGCTCAACCCATTCACTCCTCCAGCAACGGAGGCTAAATACATAAAGTCCAGCCTTGATGGACTGCAGAGAGCGAGACTATTTTAGATGGGCTGCAGCGTCGGATCAGGGGCAGCATCAGTGCACTCGTGAGGCAGACGTCGAGGATAGACCCAAACCACCTCAGCCGTCTTTTTGTAGGTAGCCTTAGATACCCCTGTGATGTTTTTGCAACAAGTGCGGACTGTCTCATGATAAGGTACGCTAGTGTCCCTCACTTGATGGGTAGGTTACAGCAACAATGGTCAAATACTTCCAGTCTTCGTTAGCCTTCCGCGCGCACAGCCCAGGATTCACAACCGTGTAAGGGGGACCGACAATATGGATGCCCAGCACACATGGATTTTCGTGGCGATGGATATATGGAATCGAGCCTATAGAAACCTTCTAAACGTTGTGAAAATCCTGTGAGCAGCATTACTCTTGGCAACGATGCCGTCATTACTCTGTCAATCCGACAATGGCCTAGTCTCGAGCTTTTCGAAACCATCTACTTCCTCCAGCTGACAATCATTAATCTTGATCGTAATGTTACCCCTCGTTTGTGCAATTTTGGCAGTCCATATAGTCTGGGAATATGCGAACCTACAGGACTAAGATACGCAACCATATTCTCGTCTATTATTTGCTTCTCACGTAACGATTTTACCTTTTTCTCAATAAGGTCGTCTAGCGCTTTTGTTTCTTCTTTCTCATGGGCTTCCGAGGAAAATTTGCTGGAGTCACTCAATATCGCTTCCATCTTTCTCACAAAATCAGTCTTGTTTAGGATCAAGACACCGCTTCCTTTGTCAGCTCTTGAGACGACAACTTCAGTGGTCATACGTAGGTCAGTTAGGGCCGAGAAGTGTTGTCTAGCTAGTAGTGAGCGTTGCGTAGACCAGAAAGTTCTGTATTAATAGGCGATATCTATGAGTTTTGCTTTCAACCATCTCACATTGTCCTCTGACGTCGGTGTTAATTCCGATAATTGGTGATATAGGTCTTCAAATTGAGCCTCAATCTCCGTCGCATCGATTTTTCTCCTCGGCACACAAAACTTAAGTCCCAAAGAGAGGGCCTCAGCTTACAGTTTAGTCAGTCTCAAATCCGACATGTTAACAATGTAGTCAGCTGGATTTACTGGAAGCGATTCGTCTACGGGTTGTTTATTTAGCGACTTCATCAGATCAGCGCGGAACGATTGTCTTATCCTAGCTTGCAAGTTCAAAAGGCATTTTGTAAACAATAACCAACACATTGGATTCACCGAGTCCATCACATGCTTTGACTGGTCTAGCTGGCAGCGCATATGTGACAGTGAGTATTCGAATTCACCCATTTTCGAAAGGGTAAGACGGTCAAGGTTTTGTAGAGCGGGCCACAGACCATCTCTTCGGAGGGTGTTACTTAGTTGGTGAGAGTAAGTCTGAGTCCGTCTGCAGGATTTTAGAAATTCATATCTGGTCTTTTCTCGGGTGATCTTGCATCTTATTCTGACGAGCTGGTCTAGCGACTTGATGAGCGGACCCGGGAGACATCTTTTCAGTAGATTGAGGCAATGTTTTTCCGGAATCATTAATCTAGAGAAGCGGCTTCTCCTGCTCAGGAATGCAGTCGAAAACATCGTGGTCTTCTCAGCGTTTATGCATAAAAAGACTGATTTACGAAATTCATCCACCCGAACCACCACAGTTTTTCGTTCAAAAAAACTTGACGCAAACACGGCGATGTCTTCAGAGCAGTCAGGGCTAGTCAGCCGGCGCTTGAGTGCAAATTCAACATCGTCAAAGGTGTGTAGGGCCCTTCCGATAAGCCAGTTCATGGCGTATTTGAACAGATTAGGCGACAAGATACAATCTTGTTGGACGCTGGATCGAAGAACACTCAGGCGATGGTAGGAGAATAGTGGGCCATGACTGCAATTATTATTTATGTCGGGATATGGTATGGTTCCGTTGTCGGCTACAGAGCCTCGTGATAGACGGAATCAAACGCTGTGCCAAGGCCAACAACACAGACTCGTCAAGTACACAAAGCCATGGCGGAATTCGGAAATGTGCCGCAGTATGGATATCGGATTGATGCATCCACGTTCAAATTAAAAGCAACCTGGTTGGGTCCCGTCTTAGACTTATGAACACTAGATGGCCTTAGGGTGACAATGACGAATACGGTTTCAGCGACGTCAATGAGGCTTATGCTGTGATATTTCTCGCGGAGGCACAAGGATGTGTGAAATCCAGTCGTTCGAACCCAGCCCATCTCCTTATGCCTGCTCAATCGCATAATGGAGCCAAGGGACCACTGCCGATACAAGGCTTGCACATTTCGGTGAAAATACCATCTTCTCTGGACGCCTTGTTGTTACGCGATCTCTGTGCTGACGATGCGATTCATTCCTTAGAATGAAAGTCAAGTGACGCTGCGTAGGCTGGAGGAAAATAAAACTCCTGCAGAAAAAAGTGAGGTGGTAGGTTGGGCGTCGAATTTGAAAATGGTGCTCAAAGTTCTCATGCTGAAAACCGATCCTGTCTAAGTTGTCGGCAATAAAGCCGCTATTCACACCGCGAAGTAGTCCGTCAATGCGATCACCAATCACTGGGTTGATGGAAAATTTGGCGGTTCTCCAATGTCCTCGACGTTCGAACCTGCTTCCTGGAGGTCGCCACCTTAGTCTTATGGCTTCTGAAGTCATCCGTTGTTGACTTTATCGT
>CACRXP010000089.1:1098329-1108941 GCA_902702965.1 Spirometra erinaceieuropaei | reverse complement strand
GGGAAAAAAATTTTACCTTATATAGAAAGGCGCCTTTTAAAACGGACTCAAGTAAAAAACAGGCATTAATTACTTAAGAATATTCAGATAAATGCAGAGCTTCACTTATCTTTGAAATTGAGCTGCGCGCCTTGACCTTGGATGCCCTATGATGCCTGTCTAATAATCGAATCTCTCACCCTTCCGCTCTTGACTTCGAGCAGCTATTCCACGACGGCCTTCTTCCGGTGTCCTCGTGGTGCCCCTTTGTCAATTGTAAGGACCAGATCTCCAATATGGAGTTGTGGGGCCTCACCGATCCACTTTTGTCTAGCTTGCAGCGATAGCAAGTAGGCATTAATCCACCTTTTCCAGAATATATCAGCAAGATGTTGGGCCTGGCGCCACCGTCGGTTAATTCTGAAGTGGCTGCATTCCTCGACAGACGACAAAAGTTTCTGGGTGCTCAGAAAAATGTGTTGAAGAATGAGTACAGCGTCCGTACTTTTCTTAATCAGCGACCGGTCATTCATTATGTTTTCCAGCTCGGTCATGGTCGTTGTGAAGACCTGATCGGCGACCACTTGTGAACCGAAAAGTAAAAGTAATACCTGTCTGATGGACCGTACGAGGCTCTCCCACATTTCTCTCCGATGACTGGCTGTGGAGAGCGCGAGGATCCCATCGCATCTCTTCTCCGTAAGAGAGCTAACTATTCGGTCCTAGTTCCATTTCTTCAGCGACTCCTTCAGTTAGTTCTCAGCCACTTTAAAATTGGGTCTGTTATAAATGTGACGTTTTAGTTCACAGCCCCTCAGGGTGAAGAATCTACTGAAAGCACACAGGAGCAACTCGGTCTCCATGTTTGAGACCATCTCGATCTGAAATGTGCAAATGCTGAGGCATCTCAAAAGAGAGCAATACCTCTTTTCCATCTGTCGGGCTATTTTTACCTGAAATTGTATGAGGTAGCCAACCTAGATGAACGTAAAAGGGGGATCATACGGCCCCAATCGATCAAGCTGCAAAAGTACCATCAGATGTTGACAGAGTTGCGAGTGCCAACGTCGACACACAGAATAAGACCCAACGACTCATTTGATGAGTGCTTGGCCGCGAACTAGCCAGTATTTTTCTCGCAGGATAACACTGGTTTGTGAAATTTGATGGAAACTGAATCCCAAGATCCTTATTTGAAACCTATCGCAAATATTAAAAAATAGAACTTTAAGCGGTAGAAAATTTTATCCAGTTTATGTCTCATTACGGGTCAATTTTTCTATCCTTGGTGTTCTTCTTGAAAACAAATGGTCAGTACTTACGTCACAACAATGTGAAAAGCTTGCGCTCTCATCGACCTCGTTGCTAGGACGACCGGAGACAGGTATCAGCGAAATTTTAACTTTATTTTGAAAAATGGTCCTGAAAGTAGACAATCCATCGTTGTCGCCTCCCATTTCCCTTTCTTGTGTGACTCCAACTTTAAGATCGCTGAAGATAAAAGACTTACATATAGTAGCAAAAATCCACTAATCCTTGTCAAATTATTTTCGCCGATAGAAGTTGACTTCATTTTTTCCCATTTGAAACGTTCAGCTCAATATCTTAGACGAAATAAACTTTTGATTAATCGGGATAAAACACCGATGCAACGCAGAACATCCGCCCCATTAGCAAACTTTAAGACACCCGAAAATTCTATTAACCTACAATTAGCTTCTAAAGCAGGTTCTTCATCCGATGTAAACCAACTTTTTCCGTATCTTCGGAGGCCCTAGCTCCATCTTGCTTTACATATGAGCCTATGATCACTGATTCAGTTGAAATCTGCTACTTTGAAACATCTCCAGGCAGCGATAATTGCTCAGATGCTGCTTTCAATTTTATCAGACTGCTTGATCCTTACAGTAAAGATGGACCAATCTTAGAAGCGCAACCGACATCAAGGACTCCAAATAATGACTCAACTAATAAAACTGAGTCAAATCCATCTCGTTCCCATGCCAGGCAACTCAGGTCTGACCTAGCGGTAAGATCAAATAAGGCAGGTAATAACCGAGGGAGATCTTCACTTAGTCCTATCCCTAATTTCAATTTAAATAAGACACCATAGTTGGGAAGCCCACTAACACACCGGTCTGTAAAATGCGAGTATGCAATGTCGCTGATAATTTTCCCAATCCCACAGCTAGCTTGACGCCCCAACTAATAAAGCCTACTCATAATGTAAACATTTCCTCGAAACCATTTGGCCTGTTTTCTACCATAAATAACTCCTCATATTATGATCCACATCCTCAAAATCCTATTTTTACGTCTCCTATGTCTTTGACCCCACGAAATAGCATTCCTCTTCAGGGATCCTGCCCAACTACGCTACAATTCAACACTGCCTCTTCCGTTAGTGGTAATATCCCCACGAATTTCAGACAACAGCAACCTTCCTTCCCACACTTTACTCCCTTCCTACAGCCTAATTTTCCACCACCTACTCTTCCTTTTCATAAGTAATAGTTAGCGAAACCTGCATCCTATAGATACGCTCAGTATGGTTTCTCTCAACGCAAGATAAGTCGTGCAAAAGTTGACACAACTAAGAACTGTGGCCTTTGAATTTGACCGTGATTTACACTTCAAGAATCTTGGGCTCACTCCCTAACTTCCGACTCGGCGCTCCTTATAGAATGTCTCAGCTTATACCGACAAGACCGTGCTTAAAGACGCGGCGGTGGTTGCGTTCGTTACATCGGAGCCTTTCTTCCACATTCGCCCTATGACCTGAACATTTCTTCCTCTTCTGGAAATCTCCGTTTGATTCGCCAATCCTTCCGCCAAATAGGAAAGCCTTAATCGGATGTATATATAATTATCCTTGCTACTCCGAAAATGAAAGCCAACTCTGTGAACTATTTGGAAAAATTCGCATAACTTTATTGGATAACAAGATAATCGTAGGAGATTTTAATTTGCCAGAAATCGACTGGCATACACGTACTTCCTCTCCTAAATCCCAGAAGCTTCTGGATACAATTGACTTCCCAGACTTGTCTCAATTAGTCCACTCTTCGACCAGAAACTATAGAGTATTAGATTTAGTTTTCACTAATGGCATCCTCCCTCTATCTATGGATTTCCATCGCGACCTTTTTAAAAGTGATCATGCATTAATTCTCTGTTGTTTTCCAGTTACCATTTCCGCAAAGCCAACAGTGCTATGCTAATGTTTGAAGGGAATTAGTAAATAACTTTACAAGCGCTCTGGACTGGTACAAAATATTTTTCCAAATAATGTTCTATATTTTTTAAAAGTTATTGCAACGCGTAACAGCAGGTCTTCTCGACCTCATTCTACTGAAGACGTTCAAATCGAGTGCCACTTCCTCCACCGCCCTAAATTTTCTAAAAACGGACTTAAAAAGCCACGGAAGCAGCATAAAGATCCTTCTGTGAGCTCATTGTCGGTTCACTTAAAAATCGCTGAAACATTTGAATTAGCTTCGAAAATGAGGCTTGCGCGAAATAAGCGTAGAGAGTCTGTAGCTATTAGCGGTGCGAGTCTATCTAGAGTTGTTGCTAGGATCTCCCATCACCAAGTCATTCTACCTTTGCTCACTCCCAACGAGACCTTCATTGCAAAGCAGTCACGAAATGCAGAATTGTCAGATTCATTCTTTTCCAAACATTTCACCTTTGAAACTGACCCCTTCACTTTAATTCCTCCGTCGTCTGGTGCTTCCCTCAAAACCATTAATTTTGCTCCTGAGAGTATTCAGAAACTGGCAGATCGACGTACTAACTCGCACTCTGTAGGAACTGACATCCCGAACTCTCTTATAAAGCAGATAAGAGATTTTCCTCCTCTGCCTAGCAAACTCTTTTCAGTCTTCCTCGAAAATGGTCTCTTTCCCGGCTATTGGAGAACTTCTAGTATTATTCCAGTATTTATGTTTGGCTGTCGTTCTGATGTTCGGAACTATCTCGGTGCCCATAAGACACCATTTTTTACAAAAATCATTGCTAAATTTGTCGTCATGAAAATTACCGACTTTTCTGTAGCCAATCAAGCTAGTACCCCTTCCAAACATGGTTTTTTACCCCATCGCTTATGTAAAACATGTCATATGTTGTTCCTCAATCTACTTATTTCTCTTCGTAACGATCATTTATCATTTGCCGTCATTTATTTTGACCTTAGTGAAGCCTTTGTTAAAGTACCATATTAAAGACTCTTATGTAAATTAGGGGCTCTGGGACTTTGTAGTCCTCATAAAGACTTTATCAAGTCATACCTGCCTAATCGTAAACAAAACGTTTTAGTAGAATCTTAGTTTTCCACTGAGTGTCCAATTGTGAGTGGTGTCCTACAAGGCACCGTTTTAGGTCCTCTTTTGTTCCTGCTTTGCATCATTGATATCTCGTCGGTAGTTAAACATTCCCAATCCCTTAATTATGATAATTATCTCAAATGCGTATATTCATTCAATAAATCCAATTCAATTCAATTCAATTATTTTTATTAAAGACCCGTCGGGGTCCCATCAAAGCAAGTAAAAATAAATTTAGATGCGAATTTTAGACGAGGTAGGCAAAATATGTACAAAGTGCAATACATAGTTTTTGAGATTAGAAGTCCGTTAAGCAAAATGAAAATGAAAAAAATGAAAAAAACGAGGGATGAAAAAAAACTCCAAAGCAAAATTTAAAAATGATTGTAGTAATTTAACAGGAGAAAAAAAAACCTCAGAAAAATAGCATCAGAAAAATACAGGGAGGACTGGCCTGCATGTGGCGGTACAGAATGGAATATAGTCCGACATCAACATGGCCGAAATAAATGTCAGCTGTATATAGCATTGTGTAACGGATTTCATAAAATGGTACGTATGCGGGTCGGTCAGGACTGGCCTGTAACGCCTTGAGTAAGAAAAATAAGTGGCGAAATTGAAAACCAGTCTCGAGCTGATAGGAACCCAGATGCGGTCGGTTTCATTCAACCGAGTCCATCCGAGCATGGGGGGAGATGCGACCAGACTACTAGTATATAGAAGGCTTTGTCAAGACCGCCGATGGAGCGCATTCTGTAAGGGCACGATGACAACCAGTCTCGAGGCGACAAGAACCCAGATGCGGTCTGTTACATTCATCAGAGTCCATCCGAGGATAGGGCAAAGGAGATGCGACCAGATTACTAGTATATGGCGAATATAGAAGGCTTCGCCAAGAGCGTCGATGGAGCGCATTCAGTGAGGGCACGATGCATGAACTGAAAAATTGGAATAATTAACATTTCTGGTGAGGGATCTTAGGTAGCGAGACACTCATAAAGGAAGGAAACGTGAACAGATACATGCTAAATTCCCGGTGGCCCTTCCTCAGTGTCATAGAAAAAGTTGTCTGGGAAGGATGAGGAAAATAAAAGTTTAAGCGAGTCAGTATTCAGATAAAGGCGTAGCCTTCTCTTAAAGGTGTGTAGATTTTCTGAAGATCTTATATTTATTGGAAGGTTATTCCAGATGAAAGTATACCTGGAAGCGAAAAAAAGGGAGCGCTTAGAGTTGGAGGACGCTGGAGGAGGTATAATTAGAGACGAGTTGCGAAGATTGTATGGACGACTACTAGGGGTAAGTGTTGAAATCCGAGGAAAATTTGAACTATGATTAATGCGAAAAAGGAGACAGAAGCCCGCTTCTAGTCTTCGAACCCATAAAAATTTTAGGTTAATTAGCTGGCATCTATCTGAGTAGGAGATATTGGGATGTTCCCTATCTAAAAGTTTTTTACAAAAACGTCTTTGGACATTTTCAATTTTTAAATGACTGGCTTCATTCATCAAAGCAAAGAATGGGCAACAATACTCGAGAATGGGAAGTACAAACATACGATAGAGCCTTAATTTAATTTCAGGAAGATAGAAATTGTAAGAAATAAAGCCCCAAATCTGGGCAGCTTTGGCTGTACTTCTGTCAGCGTGCGGCGAGAGATCAAGATTACTAGTGTAGCTTAAACCTAAATCCTTGATGGTGGTACATTCAGTCATAGGTGTTCCTTGAAAGACCGCAGGTTGGGGTAACCTATCAGGTCCAAAACACATATAACGACATTTAGACGGAGAGAATTCCATTAGCCATTTTGAGCTCCAAGCTGAGAGAGCAAGCAAGTCAGCATGAATTTGCTCCAGGCAATGAAGGCTCGTAGATTTATTGAAAGAATATACACATTTGAGATCATCGGCATAAATAAATGATTGAGAATGTTTAACTGCTGCTGAAATATCATTTATGTAAAGCAAGAACAAAAGAGGACCTACAATGGTACCTTGTAGGACACCGCTCACAATAGGACTTTCACTGGAAAGTGAAGATCCCGCCAAAACCTTTTGTTTACGATTAGACAGGTATGACCTGAGAAAGTCTATTAGTGGACTGCGAATTCCCATAGCTTCCAATTTAATTAAGAGTCTTTTATGTGGCACTTTATCAAAGGCTTTACTAAGATCAAAATAAATTACGAAAACAGATAGGTGATCATTACGAAGAGAGGTAAGTAGATCGAGAAACGACAGATGGCATGTTTCACAAGAGCGATCTGGTAAAAAACCATGCTGGGAAGGGCTAATAACTTGATTGGCTATGCAAAATTCGGTAATTTTTACGGCGATAATTTTTTCGAAGATTTTGGCGAGAGAGGGTGTTTTATGGACACCTCGATAGTTCTGTACGTCAGAACGACAGCCAGACTTAAATACTGGAATAATAATAGAAGTTTTCCAATAGTCAGGGAAGAAGCCATTTACGAGAAATACTGAAAAGATTTTGCTAAGCAGAGGAGGAAAATCTCTTAGCTGTTTTATCAAAGAGTTTGGGATATTGTCCGTACCTAATGAGTGAGAGTTAGGAAGATGGCTTATCAGTTTTTGAATACATTCAGGAGAAAAATTAATGAAGCTAAGAGAAGCATCAGACAACGAAGGAATTAAAGGGATCGGATCAGTTTCAATGGTGAAATGTTTGGCAAAGAACGAATTTAAAATTTCTGCTTTGCCTGACTCCTCTGTAATGAAGGCATCGCTAGCACTAAGCAAGGGCGGAATGACTTGGTGGGACTTAGCAGATGATCTCTGACGGAAGATCTGAGCAACTGATTTAGAAGCATTCACGTCATTAATAGCTAAAGACTCTCTACGCCTATCTCGCTCGAGCCTCATTTTCGAAGCTAGTTCAAATATTTCAACGATTCTTAGATGAACTGATAATGAGCTCACAGAAAGATCCACTTCTGAAACAATTCCATGTTGATTTGCTTGCATTTTCAGCAAGGAACTCAAAATGACTAATGGAATTCTCTCCGTTTAAATGTCGTTATATGTGCTTTGGACCTAATAGGCTACCCCATCCAGTAGTCTTTCAAGGCACACCTTTGACTGAGTATACCTCCATCATGGATGTAGGCTTAATTCATACCAATAATTTTGATCTCTCGCCACACGCTGACGGAATTACGGCCAAAGTTGCCATAATTTGTGGCTTTATTTCTTACGATTTATTTCCTTCCGAAATTAAATATAGACTCTATCTGATGTTCCCATTCTTGAGTATTGCTGTACATTCGTTAGTTTGATGAAGGAGAATTGTAGTTTAAAAATCGAAAATGTTCAGAGACATTTTACTAATTATTTCCTACTCAGACAGATGCCACATAACTAACCTAGAATCTTTATGAGTTCGAAGACTGGAAGCAGGTTTCTATCTCATCTTTCGCATTAATAATTGTTCAAATCTTCCTCGAATTCCAGCCCTACCCTTGTTAGTCGGCCGTACAATCATCGCAATTCTTCATCGAGAACACGTCCTTCCGCTTCCTCCACCTCTAAACGGTCTATTTTTCGCTTGCAGGTGTGCTTTCCTCTGGAATAACCTTCCAATAGATATATGATCGTCAGATAATCTTCATACTTTTAGGCGAAGGCCGCGCCTTTATCTGAATATTGGCTCGATCAAACTTATATTTTCCCCATCCTTCCCGGACAAGTTTCTTTATGACACTGAGAAATGGTCGTGGGGACTTTGAACGTCGCCATTAAACTACCGTATCCGCTCACATTTTCTTCTCTTTGTGTGGTTTCACTATCTAGGATCTCATCACAATTTTGAGTTTTTTCGATTTTTCACTCCACGTATAGTGTTCCTCATCGAATGCCTTATCTTTCCTGACAAATTCTCCCAAAGCAGTAGCGTGGCTAGGTTGGCGTGCACGCTCTAAGCCGCCTCCGTTTTGCACCTCGCCGACCCTCGTCCGGAATCCACTCTGGCCTCCGCGATTTCGAACCCTCACCTCCAATCGAGGCTATTCACGGTTATTGATGTCAACTCTTCATTTCGAACCGAATTGGTCTGTTGGCGAACACGGTGGAATTGTCTGTTTTCGCCATTTGATAGTGGTTTTGTCGGTCAGTGAAGAGGTGTAAGTGTGGTATTCTGCCCTCAAAGTTTTGATGACCGTCCTGACGTTTAGTGTCCCCTCCTCGGCTGGGCTCTAAACGGACTGTGATCGGTCGCGTCTAGTTTCTTCTGTCTTGCCATTTGGAGGCGATAACCTCATTCCATTTAGAGGGCTCTGCCTCGACGACTCACGTCTTGAATTCCTTATGTAATACCATATACGGGCCAGTCCTCTTCGACCCGCATATTTATCCGTCTAGGAATGACGGCTTTTCTTTCTTAAAAGCTAACTTATTCATATTCATTTTGCCTTTATCATCAGGGGTTTTCCTCACTGCTAGCTGACCGTTTACTTTACGACCATGATCTGAATACTGTACAGAATCTGTCTACGTGTCCCAAAACTTACTTGAAAATTTATTTTTTCGTGCTATGAAAGTACCCTTTCGGGTATTTAATCAAATAAGTTATTTACGTATTATTTCTTCACATCCCTACATGACCATTTAGTCGATGAACATGCACGATTAACCGGCGTACGAGTTGGTTTTGTGTGAGGATAACCGGGTGTTTTTTAGAATCTCGGTCATAGCCGCACAGATATGTGGATTCATATCGCATAATTTTTTCTTCCGGAAATGAAGCCAAGACTTTATCAAATGTTTGTTCTTCCAGTCCTCGAATACTGCTGTCCTTTCTTTGGTTTAATGAACGCCTGCGACCGTAATAAAAGCAAAAAGGTTCAGAGGCTTTTCATCCGGAAACTGTTCTCTCCAGTCGCACCCGGTACTTCTTATACTTAGAAATATCAGCTGGCGAGCATTAAGGTTTTGGGAATTAGAAGACTCGAAGTTATCCTTGGCTTCCTGTTTCACATGAACTCGACGTATAGACAGTCTCACTCAGAGAGATTGTTATTATGCCACGCGGAATTCTTTCATGGCGGTTCTGCCACCCCTTTTCTCCCGATTTAAACACGCACTCTTCTTTTGATCCTAGTCTACTTTTTCGAATTATCTTTCATTAGAACTTAGGACACCCCCTATATTATCGGTATTTGAGTCAAAGTTCTATAAGCACCTAACCTTGGAAAGCATAAAGTCGCTATTGAACATTTCATTGGAGGAATCGACGAATACAGGCGGTTGTCGCCAGCGAAATTAGGAAAAAGTATTTCCATTTCAGTAATGGGTTTGTCAAACCGCACATGCCACAGTCGGACTAACAGATGACTCCTCGCACTATTGATATGGTTGCTCCGACGATGTCAATTATTGCGTGCAAATCTGAATCCGTAATGGGGGTCAGTTCAGTGTATGTATGTATATAGGTATGTGTGTATGTACGTCAGTCATTCAGTCAGTGTATCTGAAGGAAATAGGCTTACACCTTTAAACTCCCTATTTGTACATAAAAAAACCGATAAATAAGCAACATATGAAGAAATTACAGCATTAAGTGGATGCAGACACTGATTCATATATGCCACTGGTCTCATGGCTAAAAAGTCGCATAGTCCGCTTGTTGCTGCAGCATATGTCTGTCAAGCCGACATTTAGATGTCTCCACAGATTGAGACATGACAACCGTCTCGGACAGGTTATTCCACGGTTCTACGACACGGTTGGATAAGAACTATTTTTTCATATTCAGTCTACCCTGGGGCACACGTAGCTTGAAGTGATGTCCCCGGAGGTTAGTTGTTGCGGCGAGTTGGAAAAATTCATCGCACCGAAGGGCGCAGTTGAGCTCCACACAATACGCAAAGTTTGTATCAAGTCTCCGCTGGCCTTTGCATCCTTTTTCGCATCAAGTCTAGGTCCAATCTTCCGCTAATTGACACTCTCACTCCGAGAGTTCGGTCTTATGCCACGCGCAATTCCTACATGGTGATTCCGCAGCCTCTTTGCACTACATATAGGCGCTTCCTCTTTTTTGCCTCCAAATCCACTGATCGACTGTACCGTAGCGATGGCGTTTGTAGTCTCTCGGACCACTATGGCCGGTATTATCAGGGACAATTTCTTTGGCCAACAGCGACAGCTGTTCTTCGGCGCTTCTGTTTGGACTAACCCCAACTTCATGAAAAAAATTGGCAACTAAAAATATCCGATACAGTGCAACCCCTCAATTCTTGACGGTCGAAAGTTTGCCGCCAGCAGTTTTTTTCACCTGAACACTGCAAACCATAAAAA
>CACRXP010000089.1:1042876-1074028 GCA_902702965.1 Spirometra erinaceieuropaei | reverse complement strand
GGGTAACATTACGCTCAAGATTAATGATTGTCAGCTGGAGGAAGTAGATGGTTTCGAAAAGCTCGAGACTAGGCCATTGTCGGATTGACAGAGTAATGACGGCATCGTTGCCAAGAGCAATGCTGCTCACAGGATTTTTACAACGTTTAGAAGGTTTCTATAGGCTCGATTCCATATCTCCATCGCCACGAAAATCCATGTGTGCTGGGCATCTATATTGTCGGTCCCCCTTACACGGTTGTGACTCCTGGGCCGTGCGCGCGGAAGGCTAACAAAGACTGGAAGTATTTGACCACTGTTGCTGTAACCTACCCATCAAGTGAGGGACGCTAACGTACCTTATCATGAGACAGTCCGCACTTGTTGCAAAAACATCACAGGGATATCTAAGGCTACCTACAAAAAGACGGCTGAGGTGGTTTGGGTCTATCCTCGACGTCTGCCTCACGAGTGCACTGATGCTGCCCCTGGTCCGACGCTGCAGCCCATCTAAAATAGTCTCGCTCTCTGCAGTCCATCAAGGCTGGACTTTATGTATTCAGCCTCCGTTGCTGGAGGAGTGAATGGGTTGACCTGTACAGACCCATTGCCGCAGATCGTTGGGCGTGGGAAGTTACAATTCTCTATATGCTCGAGGCCGAACAAAATGGGCATAAGCACAGCCGTACTGAGTACAAACGCAACCCACAATTAGACCCCTAAGAACGTGGACGCACGATGTCGGGTAGCTAAGCCAGTCCTCGAGCGTAATCAGTCGCTAAGTTTTATGCTTTCTGATTCCTTTATTTTTTCCAGTGGTTTAATCGCTAATGCTCCTGTCGCATTATTTTTAGCCCCTACGCGTTGTTCGTCTTCCAGTTGTTTTTCAGATAGCCTTTCGTGCTTTACCCTGAATACCAACGTCTTTGTTTCATAGTTTTACAGATTCCAAGAGAAAAGCAGCCAGACGTTCACGAGTCTTTGACTCTCAGATAAATCCTAAGTTTTTGCCTCCATCCGACAGACTGATTCCCGGGTCTGAGCCGTTACCATAGTTATCCCCTTCGTCTGATATTGCTGGGGAGATACCATCCGGAAATTGACTTATTTGGTCTGTTTCCAGGACACAGCCGCATAGTATTACTCTCGTGGGTGTTGAACGCACAATTAATGCCCATGAACATTGCTGGTCATGGTTTCGCGGTCGGCTTATTTAAAAATTATGAAACGCATATACATAACCTGGATGAACAACCACATGCCTTAGTGCTTATCAAGGCGCTCCGAATAAAATGACCGACCTTTTTCATATTTCTTACTGCACATTTTAAATAGCATTTTCACCGATGAAGTGGCAGACCACATTAGCACACGTTGACAGAAATTGTGCTCGATGGAGACCCAAATGGCCTCAAAGGTAATTATTTTAAAGAAGTCCTTTAAAAGTATCATGGGGCAGATTTCATGCTGGAGTGGAGTAACGGGAGAGAAAAAGGCGACTACTGGGAAAATTTAATTTTGGTCTGAAATCTCGAATACCACTATCAAACTCCCCACTATCATTACCAAAAGAAGGGGAGTCGCTGCTGTGTACGTCAGTATACATCTAAGTGAGCTCATGAATTCACACGGTTCGCCGTTTCTGTCTTTGCATGAATCCCTGGGTCGACTGTTTGATCCGTCTCAAGAATTTACCACACAAGGAGCAGGTGTCCCATACAGTCTCTGGTAAGGTTGTCTACTTGTAATGCGTGTTCGCAAAGTCGCATAAACCCCGGAGAGCTGGATATGCAGGTTGCTGTGCACCTATCGCTTCGGTCGTTGATCTTTGGTCGTGGAAAAGTCAGAGGGTGGCGTGCATCGTCATCTGACAATTATGATCCAGTCGCCTCATCGTTAGGTACTATTCGTACACCCTTATCTGCAGTTACCAACTTGGTTTCCCAGCGTAGTTACAGTCTCCGCAACTAAATTACAACTAGTAGACGACGAGACTTTTGTTTTTTGGAGATTAGGTTCTTTGGTCTTACCTCGGAGCGCCTAAGCATTGAATCAGGCATGTAAACGACAGTCTTTCGACGACCTCCGACAGCCTATAACTGGAGAGGTTTATCGCTATGATCCGTGTTAGTTGATTGTCTCCGTTCTGTTCCGTGCCAGCAGTTAAATAACGCGGTTGAAGGACCCAGTTCTTAGACAAGAGACATCTTCTGTCGCCTAAAACTACAATTAGGCTGCAGAAACCCAAAGTTGGTTGCTCGAACCCGTAATGTCAGATGAACTTGTACAAGCGAATAAGGCCACCTGAATTACTGACTAATACACTTTGATGTGTATTTCACGGACGACCTCATACGAAGGGCGAAATGAAACCGTTCAGTCGGCTCGGGAGGTTTTTTGTACTCAGCTGCAACCGCTGAGGCTACTGTACAATGTCAGTCATTGATCTTCCCGTCTCCTACTTTTTATGTTTAATCCTATCTACTACGATTTTTTTCAAGCGTTTTATCAGCGGTGCGACAGGGGGAGTGATAGTTCGTGCCGTGACTAATCCAAGGCAAGGCCTTTGTTTCCGATGATGGGAGTGGATTGCTATCCATCGTTTGATCACAATCCTAAGGTAGTGGAACTTTCCAATGGCCCGTGAGTCGAGCGCTTTAACACGTCGTCAGAGTATGCACATGCAGGTCCATTTTTCATCTCGACCGCATGTTAAAATTTGCACCACTGTCGTTCACGAACGTCATTACTTGACGTTTGATACTCTCGGTGCATGTTCATGCGCGTACGGTCTCTAGTACTGCCAGCCCTGTTTTTACACCCATGATCACTCTGTTGCTGTATACTCCACCATACATTTTTTATTTTTATAATAATACCCCAATCGAGATGTCTACCATTTCTGACTCTTCGTGGTCGATGATTTTTTCCCGTCTTTTCCATACGCCCTTCTTTCCATCATAGAACTTCAACATTGTTTGTAGGGTCCAACCTCCAGCCTGCCATCTTTTCTCTTTTTTTAGTTCATGCGCCTTACGGACCTAGTTCTTGCATGGCTCCTGCCACTTACGCTTGGCGACCAGTGCATCTGGTACGGTCTGTGCCCAACTCAGGACTCGGAGGGCACGTACTGTGCAAAGAACGTGTCCGCCACTCCTCTCAGAAATACATCTGATGGAATACTCCAAACACTGCTAGAACTGTGTCCAGATTATGCTTCTCCTGACAGTAGCGCAGAGTCGGTACCGGTTTGCTGCGATGCGGCTCAGGTCAACGCATTTTCAGTCGGTATCCAGAGTGCCAGCGTCCTTCTCGGAAGGTAGGTGGTGACATTTTTGATGTCCTGCTACTGGTGGTTTACTGATCGTAATAATAGTAATGGAGGTGGCATTGGTAATTTTGGTAGTAGTGGCGTTGGAGTTGATGCAGTGAAAACGATTGGAGGCCCTAATGCCAGTAACTTATCGCTGTCCAGAATTCGACTCCCTCATAATATCTCCAAATCGCGCCATTTACGAATATTTGAATGGGTTTCGGGACCTTATATCTTCCAGCCGGCGTCTGCTTAGTTATTTCAAGGTTTATGAACGCCTTTAATTGGCTTTCCTCAGAGCTGGAAGGACGCACGCGACGTGCTCTAGGAAGCCGTGATCACGTGGTACGTAGCTTGTCGTATGCGCCAGGGCCGGAAGGCGCATACACGTTTGAGACGCTACGGTAGCAGCAACAGAGGCGGAGCAGGAAAAGCAGCAGCAACATAAACCACGACAAAAATGACCAAGACACAATGCTGTCTAGGTCTTATCGTCCACTAACCGCCTTGAATTACCGATTTGTAAAGCATGTTGCATTACTTGGCAGATGTACTATTCTTACCTACAAAGACAGGGGTGACAGGAATGACCGTTTTTTTGGCGGTCCGTGTGGACCTGGGATTTAATTCCTGACGTAGTTGTTTGTCCAGCTTAATTATTGAACCGCGTGTTCTATACGCAGTTCGATAGTTAGACCTGTCGGCCGCCGCCAGTTAAACCACGTGTTGTGTATGACCACGCAGAATTGAATAGAAAGTGGATGGTAAACAACGACGTTAGACGTTTACATGGGAGCTTTTACCCTATCATTTTGAATTGACCAAAAAGTTCGACTACCCCGATCGATGTGTCAGGCATATATTTTTCGTGATACGGTGACTTTTTTCAACCCTAGGAACTTTCGAATGAGGCCAATCCCGTCGGTTCTATCAAATCTCGTTAGTTTTTTCCGATCTTGCTTCTTTCATGCAAAAGCTACCTGTTTTGCATTATATTTGTCCTCTCTCCGGTCTAGTATTGATACTAGGCACTGCATGTTTGTTGGAGGAGTCTACGACATGAAAACACTCACTTCAGGCACACCTAACAATACTTATGCGGACTCCCGTTTTCAGATGTCCTGCTTGTTTCGCAAACTTTCGACGACTCTTCTGTAAGATGACTTGTGATCCTCATCAAAGTGCCTTTCTTCAGCCACTGAACGTCACCAAAACTGACGCGGTGACAAAAGTCCTTTACGTTCTCACAACACATTTTGCTGAGGGATTTTTCAACAACTGCAAGGTAGGCACTTCTTTAGTCCCCATCTTCTTCCTCCTTTACCACCATCATAATCTTTGGATGTTGTATCAAACCCCTTGGGTGGATCCTTAAACTGACAGATAGAAGAATTTCACTCCCGATTTGTGCCTCCAACCTCGACAGGCAACGCTTTACAAGCGTGAAAAATTTTCTGGATCGTTGCGAACTAGACAAATGGGGTCGATGATCTTGAGCCTGGGTCTGATCGACCTGACCACTTAATTAGAGGTTATAAGGCCCAAGTCTAGCGATAAACTTAGAATACACACATGTTGGCAGGCAAATGATGAGATCTGAGCGCTTTCCAGCAATGCACATTGATTTTGTGGTTTTGAACATGACCTCCATCCTTCGTGACACGTTTCACAAAACGATTTTTTTAACTGGCTCAAGCATTTTGCAGTCGTTGCCCGGTGATTTCACGAGTTGTATTGGTTACTCTGAGCTTGGGTTAACTAAAAGAAGATGACCTTGTGGAATGCTTCTCTTTTTTGCCTAACTTTGAAAAATCGTCCAGTGCCATCACATCGGGCTTTCGAGGTTGACAAACAACAAACCCAACTTTAATTGATCCTCCTTTAGTTGAGGGGGTAATTTGGAAAATTTTCACTAATAGAAATATATCACCGGTTGATTGTCCTCACTTCATAGTGTTTGAAGCCACTGAATCCTGTAAGCGTTTGCGTAATTTAGCTCACTCACTTTTGCACACGGGGTTTGTGAAATATTTTATTTTGCAGATGCGGGTCAGCGGACTGTTTTAAAACCCGTGCAGATCAGATCTAAGCTCAGAAAAACGTGCATTTCACCACTGAGTTCTAGCAATTATGCATGCTTGCTTAACTAGCCTACTAGACCGACGGTGTCAGACCCAAAGCCCTTTTTCAAGACAGCTGCTATCTCTAAGTTCTTCTCCAGTCGTTCTGACTTTGTCTTGTCATCCTAACAGCACAAATGTAGGAGGGGAGTGTGGGAACTTCGCTGCGAAAGTCTTTCTCACTACAATTCTAGTCACGCACAAGTCGCCACTGCCCCCTATGACAGTGACGGTAGCCATTGATTCCTACCTACGAACTATCAACGTGTACCAGGGAAGACTAGTCGTTTCGTTCGTAACTCGGCCGTTTGAAGTTGGTTTTGTTTTTTTCTGGAAATTGTCCATCTTGACGCAGTTAACTGCTGGCAAGTCCAATCCGTTAACTATCCGTATAATTCAATTCGAACGCAAGTTTCCAAGGCCTCCACACGCAAAGCCCAGCATTCACATCCGTAGAGAAGGACAGACCGGACAGATGCACGGTACACGCGAATCTTAGTGGCGCTGGACGTGTCACGTCGGATCCATAGGCATTTCCGAAGGCTTGAGAAAACCCAGCGGGCAGCATCATTTCGGGAGACAGTGTCCTTGCTATGTCCATTCGGCAGCAGCCTCGTCCCGAGTTATTTAAAACTGTTTACCTCTTCAAGTTGACAGCCATCAATCTCGAGAGGTGCCTTCTCTTGACCAGGGATGCAGCTTGAAAGCACTTTAGTCTTCTCCGCGTTGGTGAATAAACCGACCGATTTAGCGACCTCATTCGTCCGTGACACCATAGACTGCAGATCACCAAAATTTGTAGCAAGTAAGGCAATATGATCGGCATAGTCAAAATCAGTCAGCCGGTGTCCGGGTGCAAACTTAACGCCCTCAACTGCAGAGTTCTTCCGCTGATCCAGTCACTACGGCGTCGCTGGGTATATCCAAGGATTTTCTTAGCTGCCCCACAGACAGGTCAGCGGATGTTTGTTGCGATGCTAGGAACACGTGTTGGGTACAAGCAATCGGTTCTGATCAGCGAAGTTCAGCAATCTCTCACCATTTCCACATCGACAACCAAGCCCAAAGCGGCCAATAAGATGACTGTTTGTGGAGTCGCCAGGTCCAGTCCGACCACCATGGCGACAATCAGCAGATCGCGGCGAGGGAGTCTTTCAACTAATGTTTGCAAATGCAAGTAAAACACCTCTTTATCGCGCTGTTCGGCCGCTGAAGTTGGTGCATGCACAGAGATGATGGAGATGCTCGTGAAGTGACCCTTCAGTCACACGTAGACCATCCGGTCTTTGACTGGTTCCCAAGCAAGTAACTCGAGGTCCGTTTGTTGCGGGAGGGCGATAACTACACCGTGTCTACCAGAAGAGTCGCTTGGGCTGCTGTGGTACAGGGCGAAGTGTGATTTAACTCCGGGGATCTTTATTTATCGAGAGCCTGAGTCAGGAAGTCGGACTTCAGACAGACAGCAAACATCTGCATTGTACTGATTAAGGCTGCGCGCGGTCAGGCTTTGGGTATCGGGGTCCAGGCACGTTCGCACATTCCAGCATCCAATACCAAGAGTTCATCCCCGATTGAGTAGTACAGCTGGCATACAATTCGCCTGCACCACTGGACCTGGGTTTCGGAGCGCGTCGGTTCCCGCGGACGCCGTAGCATGGGTCGTGATACTGTAGTCGGGCCTATTTGAGGAGGCTCCTTGGGGATTTTAAATACATGCGGGTCCCCAACAGCTGCTCGGGTTGTTTGTTCGAGGTCGTCTCCTCAAGCGCTTTGGCTTAAGAGCCTAGCCACAAGGCAGCGGTAGCAAGTAAACTTTTTTAATGGCGGTTCGCGGTCGCCATGTCACAGTGCCGTTATCGGGCTTTGCGGCTTTTTTATAAGGCTTTCAGTGTGCCAGACCTTTGCCCTCCGCACCCTGGTAGCACTGTTGCTGCTGGTCCGTAACTGCTTATTTTGCAGCCGATCTTCACTGAAGGCCGTCCCACTATCCGCCGCCTGTGGACGCGCCACGTAGCAAGCAGCTGGACCAACTAGCAACCCGTCTTCCCGGGCAAAATCTGAAAATATTCTGTGGGTTTTTGTGGGTTATTTGAAATGTGCGGTATCTGGTTGAGTCATCTCACGTCTCAATCTTCGCCTCATCAACCTTTTTCACCTTCTGGTTTTTCCTAGGTTTTCCACTCTCCTGGTTCGTCATGTTTCTTGTCTTTGTCGGCCTGTTGACAATCTTTGTCGCGAATGAGCTTTTCCAGACCTGCAACGCTGCTCGCCGTCGCCGACAGCAGGATCACTTGAATGTCACCAGCGAAGTCGTCATATCTACACCACCCAGCAACCCAAGTTCTCTTGGTTTTCATGCAAGGCTTGGCCCTGTGGTCGAGGCGACCCTCTCTAAAGTGAGTCATTAAGATAATGAGGAAAAACTTAGCGTTCCCTGGACAAGTACGTTTAAAATCTGGGAGTTAATCCTGGTATTATTCAAATACTTGTAAATTTTCAAGAAGATGCATGCCTTAGGGCCCATGACTACTTTTTGTCTGCTCGGCCGAGCGTGGATAAGTTGCTGCCGCCATTCATGTGCTGTCCACGCATGTTCTCGCGTGCTTGCTATAACTGCATCCCGGCTGTTGAACACCTTTCCTGGTGCCCCGACGGATTGGACCTTTTTGAAATAGTGACGAAAAGTCAGATGTCCTTGATGTGACGGGAGATCGAGCGGCCATCTATCAGCCGAAAATCTTGTAACTACCTCACCCCCTGGTTGTTATCCACACCTGCGACTTCGACTGCTTCATCTTCGAAGTCATTCGCCGTTTTGATAGCACCAGTTTCCAACTGAGAATTCGGATCCGCCCTTCCCCGTGTAGGCGTCCATGCAGCCTCTTCTGTGGTTGTCTGCTGAGTTTCCCAACATAATTACACCTACGGCAGAATACTTCCGTTTATAGACAACGGACTCCTTTTCACCTCTGAGTTGAAGGTATTTTGGGATCAAAACTCAGCGACAAATTTTGGTGTACGGTTTGTGGCGACTCCGCCCTCTGTTGATATGGGCCTCGTGGTCGTGGCTATCGAACCAACCTTCACATGCGGAATCCTTTGCCATGGCTTGGGATATTTGAATGTTTACCGCTCTCCCTAAGGTCAGCATCTCCTTGTCGAATGCTGATAGGATTATCTTCCTCGAAGGTACTCCGTCGGTGTTCGAGCTCAACCTTGGCAGGTGACATTCTACAATGATCTACCTGTCGTCGGTATGTCCTATTGCCTTGCAACCACTCCTTGCGGGGCATCGAATTGCCTGCAGTGTGATAATCCACTTTATGTGGATCACCGCCTAACGGTTGATCTGGTGGCAGAGGTGGGCATCGGTGGTAATTGTTTTTTTCTTTCTCTACCACAAACAACCTGGTAGCTGGTGTCCTCGGAAGATACTTAAAATCAACGAAGCTAAGAGCAGCAAATCTCTTTGCATTTACTTCCACCAACTGTTGTGTGTCTCCGTACGACTGTACAGGGTATCGCGGGTATGTGCCCGCGTTTTAGTTGAACAGTCACTCCAGCTTCGTCGATGCGTTTGGATGAACGTTGCACAAATCTACACCACGCCCGGCAATTGCTATGAACGAGGATGTAGCATAGGCGACACCAACTGAGCCTAGTATTGCAGGCACGATTAGGGTGGTAAGCAGTAAACTGATATTGGCCGCCCAATGCATCTATGGACCTGACGGATTTCTACAGCCGACCGAAAGTCCGGCTAACTTTTTAAATCGCATGAGCCACTGTGTCATCGATTTGTATGCAGCTTGAGTGTGTGAGTGTTTGGCGAGGCGACTTCAATCGGATGAGGGCAGACTTGTCCGGTCTCGACTGGGGCTTATTGTTTACGGGTAAGCCTGGAGACCGTGGGCGGTTGAGGATCAAAACTGCCTCAAAAGAGTTCAGAGGAGAGCCACGAAGATGGTTAGGGGTCAAAGCTCCTTTCCTTATGCAACCCGCCTAGTAAATCTGAACCCCTTTCCTTTGAGTTACAGGAAACTTCGCCGGGATCTCTTGCAAACCTTCCGCGTTGTAAAGGGGTTGGATTGCAGTCTGGCCTTCGAGGACTTATTTGAATTTGCTACCACGACCAACCTCCGAGGTTACCAGTTAAAACTGCGAACTCAGCAGGCAAGGCTGGATGAGCGAAAGTTCTCATTCTCTGTTCAAGTGGTCAAACCACGGAATGCCCTTCCCGCAGATGTTGTGATTTCACCATCTGTACAAAGTTTTAAAAAGAATCTTGACATATTTATGTTCCGAAATGACCAAGAGCGATGAGAAGTAGAGCTTACCCCCTTGTAACTCGTTCTCATTTTGTCCTACCATTATGGGTGTGTTTGAACTATCTCAGTCCAGAACATTTATCTGTATATCACACATTTTTTTACGTTGCAAATAGAGTACTCAAAGGCTTACACCTATTTCCCTCACTGAACTGAACTGACCATTCCGAAACCGGCAAGTAAAATCGAACTGCTGTAGTGTATTTTGCCAACGTGCAAGTTCACCTTGCGCGTCCTTGATCTTTTGCAGTCACTGAAGTGGTTTACGGTCGGAACGAATGAGAAAATGTCAAAAAAACAAGTAGAGTTTAAACTGTTTGACAAGAGCCATTAGGACGAGGAGCTCCCGGCGATAGGTACAGTAATTGCGCTGCGACTTCGACAGGGTCCAGCTAGCGAAGCCGATGGGTCTCTCGATCTCATTTTCATCGCACTGTGGAAGGACGCCACCGATGGTGAGTCCGCTGGTATCGGTGCCTAGAATAAGTGGGGGCGCGTGAAGTCGGGTACTGGCTGGCATGAGGATAGATGCGGCAGTGGACATCGTCTTAATTTAGTCGAAGGCTGTTTGGCACTCTGACGTCAACTTGGAGGTTCGCCCTTCTCCGTGAGGCGGTATAGAGGACGTGTTATTTCCGCGAAGTGTAGAATAAGGCGTCTGTAATACGAAGCGGGGCTAACAAGTCACCTGACGTACGTCACCGTTTTAGGCGTAGGCCAGATTTTGATCGCTTCTACTCAGGTGAAGCACGAGTGCCGTCAGCACCAAATTTATGCCCAAGGAAGGCAAATTTGTTGCGCAGTGCGGTCAACACGGCCCTGAGGGTAATGTCAGGCTGGTCAGCAGTTTTCCTGAAGACGATAAAATCATCCAGTCATCTCGAACAACAGCTGGGATATAAGCGCGCCAACACAGTTTGCATTAACCGGTGGAACGTGGCTGCGACGCTGCAAAGACCAAGGAGTATTACTTAAGAGTCAAATAGCCCCTGTGGTAGAATAAAGGCCGGTTTTGTCCGTCTTTTTGATCCGCCTCCACCTGCCAGTATCCTGATTTCAGATCAACCATTGAAATCCAACGTGCGTCCGCTAGCGTATCAAGAGTAATGTCTATACGCGGTAGGGGAGAAGAGTAGCTGATCGTAAAGGCGTTCGGACGACGATAATCATACAGAGGCGCAGTTTATCGTCCTTTTGGGAACCAATGTAACAGGGGACGCCCAAGATGGGTGGGATGGGCGAATCATCCCCACGTCGAGCATCATCTGAATCATCTCACTAACTTCCCGTTGGAAGTGTGGTGGTTGCTAGACTGGTTTCGCGGACCCAGTTTCAATAGTGTGTCAATAATAATAATTTTTATTCAAGACCCGGGGTCCTATCATAGCAAGCAAGAAGAAACTTTCATATGAATTTTAGAACAGGCACACAGAACTTTCGGATACAAGCGAGGATGCGAGTTCCAGGAAGTAGTTGGTCAGAAGAAGAAGAAGAAGAAGAAGAAGAAGAAGATGAAGCGATCCAGCGATCGCTTCTTCTTTTGATAGACAGAATTTGTACAGTACTTAATTCATACTTATTGAATAAGTAGTATGTTACGAAGAAGGAAGAGGAAACAGTAAAAAACACGCCTAACGAATAAAAAAATGATATAACTGGATTAACGTTAAAGGCGAAATAACTGTTGCTCATGAAAAATAAAGAGGTCAGGGCCGGTCTGCAAGTGGTGGCGTATAACGGATTTCCTGAAGGGGTAAGTCTGTTGTTTAAACGACCGGCCTGCATGCGATATTGAGTAAAAGGGTCGAAGAGTACATCATCAAGGCAGAATCCATAGGCTGGATGAGGCCATTCGCGTCAAGGTGGTGAGACAAGAGGAACCCAGACGCGATAGGTCACGGTTCGCTTTGAGTCCGGACGAGGAGGGGCCAAGGGAGATGAAACCACACTACAGGTAGATGGCGAATACAGAAGGTCCCGCCAAGGGCGTTAATAGAGCGCTTGGGGTCGAAATGAGGAGGTGACCACATGAACTGAAAAAACAGCACTTCTGATGAGGGATCCTAGGGAGCGATACTACACATAAAAGAAGGAAATGTGAACGGAGACGGTAATTTAATGTCGGTGACTTGAATTCCCGGTGGCCCTTTCTCGGTGTCATAAAGAAAGTTCTCCGGGAAGGATGAGGAAGATAAAAGTTTAATTGAGTCAGTATTCAGATAAAGACGCAACCTTCTCTAAAAACTATGTAGATTGTCTGAAGATCTAATATATGTTGGACGGTTATTCTAGAGAAAAGTATACCTGGGAGCGAGAAAAAGAGAGGGCGCTTAGAGGTGAAGGAAGCGGGAGGAGGCATAATTAAGGAAGAATTGCGAAGATTATATGGGCGAATACCAGGGGTAAGTGCTGAAATCCGAAGGAGGATTTGAACTATTATTAATGCGCAAAAGGAGACAGAAGCCTGCTCCCAGTCGTTGAACCCATAAATATTTTAGGTTGGTTATCTGGCACTTATCTAAGTAGGAGATATTTGGGTGCTCCGTACCTAAGAGTTTCCTAGTAAAATGTTTTTACACATTTTTAAATTTTGAACGACTAGCCTCGTTCATCTAACCAAAGAATGCGTAACTATATACGATAATGGGAAGTACAAACGTACAATGGATTCGTAATTTAATTTTGGGAATATAGAAATTGTAAAAAATTAAGCCATAAATCCGGACAGCTTTGGCTGTAATTCTGTCAGCGTGTGGCGAGAGATCAAGATTATTAGTGGAGCTTAGACCTAAATCCTTGATGGTGGTACATTTATTCATAGGTTTGCCCTGATAGACCACTGGATGGGGTACGACTGTACAGGGTGTCGCAATTATGTGCCCGCGTTTTAGTTGAACAGTCACTCCAGCTTCGTCGATGCGTTTGGATGAACGTTGCACAAATCTACACCACGCCACGCATACACTGCCGGCAATTGCTATGAACGAGGATGTAGCATAGGCGGCAATCATAATACTGCATGCAATGGCAGTACTCTTAGAATAGAATAGGTTTACCATAGCACCTCTTGGGCACTGTCAGTCTCCTTTGAGCACAAGAAGGAAACTAAATCAAACTCACCCATTTCGACTGCACTTTGGCCTCGTTAGTTTTGGGGGTCTGTTTTCTCAAAAGTGCACGAATTGGGAGTTTGTTTTAGGTTAAGAACATGAGTTCCAAGACAACATACTATCAAAGTTAGAAAAAAGATCGATATATACAACGTAGAGATTGAGGCTTAGAGTGTGGTAGAATTTCGAGTAATGAATATATCGCTAATCGCGGAATTTGAAGAACATTGACGTCAGCCTGACATTGAGATTGTGTTCGAGTTAAATTAATTTACGTGTCTTCAGCCCCCATTCTTTCATTGTCAACCTCTTCTTTAGAAAGGTCGCCAGACTGTGTGCACAGTCCGTCATGCTCATGTAGGGCCTGCACCATTGTTTGAACACTCGATTAAGGCTCTCGGTCTTATTCGTCGTGTTGCCATCATAGGTTATAACACGCGCTCGAGGATGAAAGGTCCACATGTGCCTGCAAATCACCCAATTTTCCTGGACATAGGACCATAGCCCCGGAAAATTACTTTCGATATGCCGCACTACAGACCTATATGCTGAAAGACTAAGGGTTCTCACAGCGTTCCTAACAAAATACATGGATATATCAGCTATCCCTTTTGTAATAGAGCTTATGCGTCTAAAGGCTTGGAGTGCATGAGAAGTACATAGTAAAATAGTGATCTCAATTTCTGGAAAAATACGTCTTCAGGCTCGTATTTCTCTGGCATCCATGTCAATAGAAACCGTTCGTATTTCCTTGGTAGCAGGGCCCATCAGGTACTTAAATTTTCAAACGACCCGATCAATGTTTTCGGCCGTTTATCCGTACATGAATGAAAAGAACACCGACTGCGCACGAACATGTTTGCCAGTGATTACTATGTGATACAACACAAAACCATGGCGGTTAGTGCGGTAGTTGCCGTTCATCTGCACCACCTTTGCATACTGAGCAAGCACGGATTTCGGTGTTGGTGTTGTGAAGTACACTGCCTCCAGCCCTCTTTGTCGCAGAGGAAATCAGATTAACGGCCGCTCTTCATCTGATATATGGCCTCTGTCATTTCTATCGCCGACGGGTCGGATATCAGAATGCGTCTTTGCATGTTAACAAGGTCCTTCATTCTGTAATTTATCTCAAATGAATTTACGAGGACTGTTTTTAAGACAAGACCTACTTCTCAAATAAACCTTTAACCGACCAGCGAAAAGCCTGATCTGAGAAATCGTTTCCAGGAGCCCTTGTCTGGTTTCGCCTCTAAAGCAGCGGAACTTGCGGTATACAAACACCAACATCCGGTTACAGATGTGGCTGTACATCATGCATACCGAGCTAACGTGGAGTTCGCCGCCAAATTTAACCGCACTGATCTGTAAAGTAGCATTTAACTGGAGAAAGTTTACCTGGTTCTCCAACCACAACTTCCCTGAAGAGGTGTCTCCATGGACTCAGGCGAAGTAGACACAAGTGTAATTTAGTATGCTAGATGCAGGATGGCAGCCTGCAGCTGTGGGAAATTTTGGAGCTGTAGTCGCTTGCCCGAAAGTTCCAAGTAGATAATCGTATCTAAACTTACCTTCTCGTTCGTTCTTATCCTGGAAGTCAAATCTGCGTAGCGTCTAAAAATGCCGTTTCGCGTCAGTCTCTTGAACTGCGCACCGAGAACCAGCGTTTGCTCTCGTGCTATAACACACACATTAGGAAGTCGTCACCAAACCGACTTTTCGGAGACGATGGACTTAGCGTATGAAAGTTCTGTAGATAGATAATTTTAGATAGATAATTTTTTATTAAAGACCCGTCGGGGTCCCATCAAAGCAAGTTAAAATAAATTTGCATGCGAGTTTTAGACGAGGTAGGCCGAATCTTTACAAAATGCAATTCATAGTTTCTGAATTAGAAGTCCATTGAGAAACATGATGATTGAGGGGTAAAAAAAACTCCTTACTAAAAGTTAAAAATGATTGAATTGATTTTACAGGAGAAAAAAAACCACTCCATAAAAATAATAACAGAAAAAAACAAGCAGGACTGGCCTGTAGGTGGCGGTATATAACGGAATGTTGTCGGTCATCGTCAGGGTAGCAATAAATGTCAGCCTTGATGGGTACGAATGTGGGTCAGACAGGACTGGCTTGCAAATGGCATTGTATACGAGATTCACAATTGAGACCGTCTGGGCCGGATTGGTACGCCGCGTCAAAGAGGCCAGACGAGAGGAACCGAGATGCGATCGGCCACAGCACGCTTGGAGCTCAGCCGAGCAGTGAGGAAGGGAGGTACGACCGAACTACTAGTAGACAGTGAATACTGAGGGTTCCGCCGTGAGCGTCGACAGACCGCATGAGGTCGGAATGCGGGAGATGACATCAAAAACCGCGAAAATTGTCGCTATGGGGGGGAGTGATAGCAGTGGATTAAGAAACCAATTCAAAACAGGGTTTCTAATGATATAATTAAGAGTTCCACTTAATCTACCATTAAATCCCAGGAGGACCCTTCTCGAAGTCAAGAATCTGAGTGTTCGGGAATGAGACCGTTAGCAGTGCCTTTATGCTTTCCGGTGTAAGATGGTTGCGTAATTTCGACTTGAATACCAGTAACTTAGGCGATAATCTAATTTCAGGCGGAAGATTATTCCAAAGGAAGGCATATTTGGAAGCAAAGAAGAGGGAGCGCTTAGATGTAGTACAAAGAGGCGGCGGAATCACCAAAAACACGTAGGACGACCGGGTTTATCCTCCGAAACGTTAAAACTAGTGACATTAGAATGCGCCTTTATAACATGTACGTTAGACCTGGCCTGGAATACTGTTCATATTTACTTAGCCTTATGCGTGCTGCTGAGCAGAAGAAAGTAGAATCCGTTCAAAACTTTTTTATTAAAAGATTTTTACCCTGAAAATTGACATTTGTCTTACCAAGAACGTTGACGGCTTATAGGCCTTGATCCTTTATGGTTTCATAGATTACAAAAGGGACTATTTTACTATTTCTGCTTTTATATAATCACACCTTTAACCCACTCACTACCTTAAGTCATCGTGTCCACCCCAGACGTAACAGTCACCGTGAAGTCTGTTTACTTCTTCCTCTGGCACGTACCAATAAATATCGTGCGTTCTTTTCTGTGAATGCAATTGCTGTTTGAAATAAATTACACATGAGTGGGAAAATTCTGTAAAATAATTCCTTGTTTAAGATAACTATTACTCGATTTTTGCATTCAGAAAAGCTCCCAAAATTTTAGGCGCTGAATCCACTGATCGACTGTACCGTAAAGATGGTGCTTGTGGTCTCTGACCACTATGGCTGGTCTCACTAGGGACAACTTCTTTTGCCAACAGCGACACCTGTTCTTCGGCGCTTCTGTTTGGACTAGCGCCAACTTCATGAAAGAAATTGGCGACTGCTAATACCCGATGCCGTGCAACTCCTCCATATTTGACGGCCGAAAGTTTGCCGTCAGCTGTTTTTTTCTCTTGAACCCTCCAAACCATAAAAATCATCATCAAATATATTTCTATTCCTTTTCGACAGGAGTTTTTTTCATTACTGGCCGGATTAGTGTTTACAGCTTCCCTGACAATGCCTGTAAACTAGCATTAAATAAAATTATTATTATTATTATAAATAATCAATTACATATAGATTAGCCGTTGAAGCCTTCTCGAGTGGTCTTCCCACCGGTAATAAGAAACGTTTAAGCGGGTCACATGTAGAGCACTAATCTGATGAGTAAGCTGCTTTGGTGAACGTCGTTCGTCCCTCAATTGCCTATTCATTACAAACAGTTGTTGCAACAGGGGTGCGTAAAACCAAGTCTTTTGGAAGTTTTTTATGCTTGTGAACTCTAAAAATCGTGATTACTGTCTTACTGTAAAGGTCTGGTGTGCTAGGTGGGTATAATCAGACAGTCAGTCCGTGTATTTGAGGGAAATAGGCTTCAGCCTTTAAACTCCCTATTTGAACATGAAAAAATCGAGAAAATAAGCAAAAGTGTGTGGAAATTACAGCATTAAGTTAATACAGACATTGATTCACATAGGCCACTGGTTTTCTTGTTACAGTGTCATCTAGTCCGCTTGTTGCAGCAGCATGTCTGTCAAGCCGCCATTTAAATGTCTTCACAGACTAAAACATAACAATCGTCTCGGGCGGGTTATTCCACGGTTTCACGACAAGGTTTGAGAATAAATACTTTCTCACATTTGAAGGGATGTCCCCGGAGGCTAGTTGTTGTGGCGAGTGGGAAAAATTCATTGCACCGAAGGGTGCAGTCCAAGCCACGCACGATACGGAAAGTTTGTATCAAGTCTCCGCGCAAATGCCTATAACTCAGAGGATTAAGTTTAGTTTAGCGGATCTCGTATGGAAGTGCACTTTGAACTCTTACTAATTTTGTAGCTGGCCTCTGCACCCTTTCCAGCAGATTGTAATCCTGATGCGTCCACGGTCTCCAGACCTGAATTGCATATTCGCGATGCGGCCTTACAAACGTGCCGAAGACCTTGGAGAAGCAGTCTTCATCGAAAACTGCGAATGCCCGCTTGATGGCATATAGCATTAAAGTTGCAGTCTTGGCCACCTTACAACATTGTTTAGAAGGCTTAGGGTGTCCGCAACCCAGAATGCGAGATATTTCTACGTTTATGCTTCTCGGAGTGGCATTCCGTTCAGATGGTATTGCCGCGTACAAGGGGTCTTATTTCCGAGGCGCAGTATGGTACATTTGTTCACATTGAAGGACAAGAGCAATTTGCGGGACCACTCGTTCAATTGACAAAGATTTTTTTGGAAGTTGGTCTCATCCACAGCATTCTGGATGACTTTCCAGATTTTTATGTCATCCGCAAACACGGCACTGTTACAGTCCAACCCATCTACACAATCATTGATGAACAAGAGAGGGAGGGTCGGTCCGAGCCCTGAGCCATGTGGGACTCCACTCTCTATGAATGTGCGCCTTGATTGCTATCGTTCTACGCAGGCAATTTGGGAAGGGCCGATTAGGAAATTCTCGGTCCATTTGAGGAGTTTGCCGCCGATGCCCATGACCCTCAATATGTACAGGAGACGTTGGTGCGGAACACTGTCGAACGCCTTCCGGAAATAAATATTGGCCACGTTCACAGTGTGGTTTGCGTCCAGTGCTCTTGTACAACTTTGCTTTGTATATAGCAAGTTCGTTACACACGATCTTCTCCTACGGAAATCATATTTTGCATTGGACAAGAGGTTGTGGATTTCCAGATAAGCCATCAACTCCTTTTTTATGGTTTTCTCTATCACTTTGCAGTAGATTGATGTCAGACTGACGGGTCTGTAGGAGTTCGTCGCAAGAGCACGACTACCGTTCATGTAAAGGGGTGTAATGTGGGCCGTCTTCCAGTCTGTGGGAAGGATTCCAGCATCAAACGATTCCTGGCAAAGAAAGAATAATGGTTTGGCCAGCTGTTGGGCAAATTCAAAGAGCAGCTTTTCTGGGATCTCGTCCGGACCAGGCGATTTATATTTCGCCAAACGTTTTAATTCACCCAAAATCGCTTCCTCTCGAAACGCAATATTTTCATTTGTCGGACCTCTCGTGTTCTCAGAACTAGATGGAATAAAATCTGCTTCTCTTGTGACAACAGATTGGAAAAGCTGAGAGAAGTGCTCAGCTTTATTTGTACTGTCTGATATCTCCAAACCGTCTTCATTCCTCATGACAGGAATTGGATGTCTGTTACGGGTGCTCTTTCGCAAATAGCTGTAGAACAATTTCGAAGTTTTAACGGCTCGGTGTAGCAAATTACTCTCTAAATCCCATCGCCTCTTGAAAATCAAGGGTTTCACATTATTCTTTCAAACTTCATACTCTGTAAAGGATGCATTGTTGCTGTTTTCACAAAACTTCTTCCAGAGCCTGCCTTTCTTGTTGATCTCCTATTTGAGATCTCGCGTTAGCCACTGAGGTCAGTTGGATGTTCTAGGCTTTGATGAGGATCAGTGACTCTTCATCAGGTGGAGCTACCCATCCTTTAATAAATTCCAACCCTCGTTAACGTTTCCAGAAAAGATAACATCCCGGACTAGTTGTGATGCCTCAGCTCTCATGTGGTAAAAGTCGCATTTCCATATATTTGGCCTCGTCTAGTCTTTTGCATACGGTGCAGAATACAGTTCATAATCCCATAAAAGTGCTGCATGATCATTTAGACCAAGCGGAGGTAGGTCGTACACCTTGTCTGTGCTGTCAGGATCTTTGGTACAGACGACGTAAAAACAAATAGCCTGTTGAGCTACACACACTCTACATGGGAACAGAACATGCTGCGTGAGAAGAGCTTATAGGGTTGTTTTAGTAGGCGGCAGTCGAAGGCAGTCTTCGAGCAATTCGCATGCATATCGCTGCATTGAATGCAGGGTGTATTAAAATCCTCGATGAGAAAAATGTGTGGTCGAAGGGCAATATCATATATGCTTTCCGGTTGACAAGTATCAAGGTCGGGATCCGCCTGCGGGGGCGGGTAGATAGTTACGGCTTCGAGGGACTGCAACCCCTGTAACTTCATAGTCAGCCAAATTGTCTCTGTGTAGACGGAAATGTTGTCGGTCCCCCAAACAATGTTAAGATGATCCTTACATACAGGTCAAATCCTACACCCAGGCGGACACTCCTGTCCCAACTAAACATTTGGTATTCTGATAGGGGGAATTTGCAATCATCGACGTTTTCAGACAGCCGCGGTGCTGATATTGCTATAGGATACGGAGACGTATCGGCTACCTGTTTTCTCATTTCGTCAAGCTTGAAAAACGGGCGCTGAGCATTGATGTAAAAGAATTTAAGTTTGCAACATTCGACAGTGCTTCGTTCGATTTGTCTCGGGTTTGGCAATATCCTATTGTTGCCGCCATCACGACCACTGGTTTTTTCCAGAGCAGCATTTCATTCTCCCCTGAAAAAAGTCAAGTTGCTCTCTCCAGCTGCAAGTCTCCTCTTCAGCTCCGTCACTAATTCGCGGCGTTTTAGACGTCCCGCTGGAGAATAGTCCGGCTGAACAAAAACCTCCTTGTGAGAGTTTCGCAGGCTGCTTTTCCTGGACAGAAGTAAGCTAGTCTCCTCTTTACTGTCCAAAGAAATTTTCAGAGGTCGTGGCCGCATAGTTTCCGATTGTTCGCTCACCTTCTTTCCGATCTTGAAGGCAGCGCGAATGGTTACCTTTTCATTCGAATTAAGCATTTTGTTAAGTAGGTGTTGAAACATATTAAGGTCAGCGAAAATCCTCCCCTTCGGAGTAGGAACATTCGACTCCGAGAGGCCCTGGACGACTACGCAGTGCTGGCGATCAAGGGGCTCATTTGTTCTCTTTCCGGCCGCCTTGTCAGCTGAAGGTCTCAGGAGATCCACCGGAGTCGTCTTGGTCTTTATACTCCTGTTGGGGTACTGACCATTCTACCTCGCTACGAGCTTGATTCCTCAATTCCAACCGAGGGTTCAATTGAACACACAGAATGGCTGATATAAGTTGATGCTTCGCTTCCGTTGTCTTCCATAGAAACAAGACACTCCGTTGTCATTATCCCATCGTCATGAGTGTCCGCTTCCTTGCACTGAGGTTTTCCACAAACTCTGTTCCTTGGCTGTTTTGGAGTTTTACTCTTTGCCTTTGTCTTGCCAACTATAGCGCCGTTAACCGCGTTTTGCCCACCATCGTTTGCTTGCACGAGCATCCGTAAAGCAGCAAGCTCGTTTTCAAGTTTTTGGACTTTCAGCAGAATATAGGAGCATCCAGTGCACGCCTCGTCTTCGTACATAACAGATTTTGCTGTGATTACGCTTTGGCGCGCTTTGCGGCCCCCTGGTTGCAACTATAAAGAGCGCGAGCGCTAATGTGGGGTAGCAAGATCATCTCAGTAGATTTCCCTTCATACATAGTGCCGGTACTGGTCGTGCAACTACCGAAAAGTTGCTTTCTGTCCGTGAACGTCGTGCGTACGTTAGTGAATATCCGCTCTAGGGGATGTAACTGATGCTTGCGACTGTATACGGTGGAGTATGGCATTGTTTCGAAACCAAATGGATGAAAGTGCGCCTATTTTTTTTTAAAAGGTCGCTTTAGATAAAATGTATGATCAATATAAGATTTATGTAGGAGTGACTTAGCCGTTTGAGTATATCGAAGGTCCTGAATAAATCCGGACCTTCCTTGCTATCAACGATTTGTTTTCCTAGGCCGATGTTTGCGCGCGAATCGCCCCTAAAGTCCGTTTGGTTTTGACGAAAGACATTTTCCGCATAAAGGCAGACTTCCGATAAATTCCCACGCGAGAAAAAATTTCCAGAGACGGAGAAAGTAATTTGATACGTACAGTACCGGCGGCAACTTCAGAGACACTAACTGTGAAGTGTTATCGACGTCAAAGTTGTCCTAGTTGGAGAGCAGAAAACGTCGTTGTGCTCAGTCGAGGTCTTCAAAGTGTGTTTTTTGTTGAACGGCTGAATGTTGATTGGGGAAATTCTGCTGGTCGATGTTTTACGCAAACCCATTATACATTACTTTTCTGTTGTCCACGCAAAGGAAATATGAAGCGCAACTACTTCAGATACCACCGGAGCTACCTACAAGCGATGTAAGCGGGACATCCAGGCATACTGTGCTGCCGTTGATGAACCTGAGTGCTCTGTCCTATCAGATGATTCGCCTGAAAGTTAAATGCCCAAGTTAAGTCCAGAAGTTCCCAGGGGTAGGTTCCGTGCGTGTGTAACCAACCAATGTGTTTAGAGTCAGTTGAGGGGGCGGTTAGCACAAACTCAATGGGAGGCAGTTGTTTTCTGGCGGATTTGCAAGAATTCTGTCTTGAGGTGCAACTGTCACTTTCGTAAGGAAGTAGTTGTTTAATATGGTTCGGCCCAATCATTCGGATGTACCTAAGGACCTGTGGACGCTATTGCAAAACCCCTCGATCATGCATTGACAAGCCCCTGAAGGACAGGTGTTATGTCCATTTGGGCCTTAGACGAAGTCTGCTAGACGAGCTGCGCAGTCGGCCGGCAGCTAGAATTCCGGAAATTTGCGTTTAACTGCACACTGATGGAATGGACGTTTTTAGTGGTTCCAGTCAAAGCCTGTGGCCTATACTTAGTCGTATTAGCCGTCAGGTTGCTGACCAAACTTTCGTTGTCGGCGTTAACTCCGGTTCCGTTAAGCCCGACATCTTGGATGATTGCGTGTCTGAACTGAAGGACCTCCTAACTAGTGGTCTGTATTTTCCACAAAAGGATGATCTTGTCAGGGGCGTTCTCGAGAATGTCATCCGCGACACACATTCTCGGTCTTATGTCAGGCAGGTGAAAATCCATAACTGCTATTGCGGTTGCGACAGGAATGTTATTTCGTAGAAGTAACAGCAACTACAGTTAGTGACCTAACTCGTGAAATTTGTCGAAATTTACGAATGATTGCCAATCACTCGCAAACCGACACCATTTCATGAGTCCAATGTCTACGTTTATTTAGTACAAGTTCAAAAGAATTAACAGCGTAAAAGAAATATTGAAGGCAGTGTTGCGTTGTTTAGAAATGCCGATTTTTTTAGGAAAGCGCAATATCCCGAAAACGTCAAAAATGACTGTTATTAAGTATACTTCGTTTTAAAATGCATGCAATATATTCTCATACCAAAAAATAGTAAATACGAAAGCAGAAATACAATAATGTCTAGTAATTGTGTTTCGGTTAAGTTTACATCTAAATATCGTTTAATAACTAGTGTGATTTCATGTATGGCGGTTTGTCAACTGCCTACATTCCGATGTAGATTCCAAAACAGTTATCTCGCGTTTTGTGTGATCGTTGAGTCTTTTCAGTAAAGTGAGATGAGATTCAACAAGAGAAACAGGATTTTGCTTCACTTCACCGATGGGACGTCGAAGGAACAAAAGTTTTCGTAAGGTGACATCCCATGACGCCAGTCGTTGCCTAATAAATATAAATAGAACTGACAGGCGTGATCGTAAACATATCATTTTGTGTTTATAGAGAGAACTTTTCTTCCGTTTAATTCATTTACACTTTTCCTTTGTTTTGGATTACGTTGAGTTTAAGATCGGTTCGAAATGATGCTGAATACTTCATGGTGTTCAGTGTTTAACCCGATCGTCCATAAAGACAGATTTCGAATAACCTGTCTGTTGAGAACTTTCAAATAAGATTATTCTTAAAGGCCTTTACGGAATTAGCGAGTATTCGGGCGCTTCTCTTCACGAAGATGGTCGTTTGGGTCACAAGTGAAGACTCATTCAAATATCGAACTTCATTTTCGAGAAAAATAGCTGTCCACAACGAAAGTCAGCAATGAATATGACTTAGATCAATAAGAAAACTTTCCTTAATAAGTTAACTCTTTAAGATGTGCTTTGTCAATGCACTCAGTTGACAGATCTCTGTGTATTTTGCATTTTTGCACGGCGAGGCCAACTAAAAATTTAACACTTTTGGCCGTTTCTCTCATGATACTAAACAATTATAATATTTCTCAACCACAAACGTAATAACATGCCTTTATCTATATATTGCGGTCATTCGCATTGTTTTTGATCGCTTTTAGACTCCGTTCTTAGACAATGAGTGCACAACAGAGCACCCATATAAATACTGATATTTTTGTATAACTATAAATGTTCTGCTCGTTCTATTTCTTAATAAGGTATGCACAGAGCATAATCTACACGAGAATTAGTGTTTCATATTTACAAAACTGGAAATGACCTTTTGGTGGTGATCACTAATGTGACATCAGGTAGAATTTTCCAAACGGCAAAAAAATTTCGGCCCACTTAAACGAAGGAATCCATGTCTGGGCTATTACTGCATTTTAGGGTACAAAATCGCACAGATCTGCTAATTTGACATTTACGAATTGATGAAACCTCTAGTTTTCTTAAAATAACCTTTGTGTTAACAGGTTTATTACCATGGTTAACATCGGACATAAAATAAATTCTTAAGTTTGCCTAAATCTGCTTATTAGAACGCTTGCAGGTAAATTACTATCCTTTCAATGAAAAAGTCGGTTACGTGCGTAACCGCAGTCTAGGGCATGTATTAGCATATGAAAGTGCACGAATATATTCCAACGTCCATTTTCGCTAAAAATGTATTAATATGTTACTTGATATAATTACCTAAACACAATTTCAGCACGAAAAAAGGACATTTTATTGAAGGATGTGAATGAGCGAACAAAATGCGCAACGTTAAAGACGCCCAGCAGTTCTCGCATTAGTTTCCGATTTCAGATTTCATGAGAAAGTTCACGAACTATACTTTAGGCGTTATCACGAGGGCGGGCCCTTTGCCAAATGTATGACATTTCCAACACATAGTGAGCACTCGTGGGACGACATGTCATTCAACGTATACAGTCGCAAGCATCAGTTACATCCCCTAGAGCGGATATTCACTAACGTACGCACGACGTTCACGGACAGAAAGCAACTTTTCGGTAGTTGCACGACCAGTACCGGCACTATGTATGAAGGGAAATCTACTGAGATGATCTTGCTACCCCACATTAGCGCTCGCGCTCTTTATAGTTGCAACCAGGGGGCCGCAAAGCGCGCCAAAGCGTAATCACAGCAAAATCTGTTATGTACGAAGACGAGGCGTGCACTGGATGCTCCTATATTCTGCTGAAAGTCCAAAAACTTGAAAACGAGCTTGCTGCTTTACGGAAGCTCGTGCAAGCAAACGATGGTGGGCAAAACGCGGTTAACGGCGCTATAGTTGGCAAGACAAAGGCAAAGAGTAAAACTCCAAAACAGCCAAGGAACAGAGTTTGTGGAAAACCTCAGTGCAAGGAAGCGGACACTCATGACGATGGGATAATGACAACGGAGTGTCTTGTTTCTATGGAAGACAACGGAAGCGAAGCATCAACTTATATCAGCCATTCTGTGTGTTCAATTGAACCCTCGGTTGGAATTGAGGAATCAAGCTCGTAGCGAGGTAGAATGGGTCAGTACCCCAACAGGAGTATAAAGACCAAGACGACTCCGGTGGATCTCCTGAGACCTTCAGCTGACAAGGCGGCCGGAAAGAGAACAAATGAGCCCCTTGATCGCCAGCACTGCGTAGTCGTCCAGGGCCTCTCGGAGTCGAATGTTCCTACTCCGAAGGGGAGGATTTTCGCTGACCTTAATATGTTTCAACACCTACTTAACAAAATGCTTAATTCGAATGAAAAGGTAACCATTCGCGCTGCCTTCAAGATCGGAAAGAAGGTGAGCGAACAATCGGAAACTATGCGGCCACGACCTCTGAAAATTTCTTTGGACAGTAAAGAGGAGACTAGCTTACTTCTGTCCAGGAAAAGCAGCCTGCGAAACTCTCACAAGGAGGTTTTTGTTCAGCCGGACTATTCTCCAGCGGGACGTCTAAAACGCCGCGAATTAGTGACGGAGCTGAAGAGGAGACTTGCAGCTGGAGAGAGCAACTTGACTTTTTTCAGGGGAGAATGAAATGCTGCTCTGGAAAAAACCAGTGGTCGTGATGGCGGCAACAATAGGATATTGCCAAACCCGAGACAAATCGAACGAAGCACTGTCGAATGTTGCAAACTTAAATTCTTTTACATCAATGCTCAGCGCCCGTTTTTCAAGCTTGACGAAATGAAAACAGGTAGCCGATACGCCTCCGGATCCTTTTCCGATAACATAAACGTGGCTTTGGGACATTTTGTCCCTGGTACGATGCTGAAGTAGGCAAAGAATGGAGGAGTTTATGGTACCAGCAAATTTCGGGATGTCTGTTTAGCTGCGTTCTTTCGCTTCACAACATATATATGGAAGAGAGAAGAATACAGCTGATTTGAATTCGTGCAGAAAATCAATGCAGTAACTCGCCGCAATCGGGATTTGAACCCAGGTCCGGTCGTGGGGTGAGCAGCGGGATCACCACTACACTATCGACGAGCGGCGAACGGGCTGAAATAAATAAAGAGTAAACATTATTCGTAGTATAAACGGCTGTAACTCTGTATATATCGCTGTCAAGTCACCTCCCGCTAAAAGATCAAGGAATCTAGCAAGCTGTTTGGATATCAAATACGAGGACGAAGCCTGTACGACATGTTTCGGACTCCTTCAAAAATTTGTGAAAATGGAGAAGGAGATAAAGGGCCTCAAATTAGAGATGGAGAAGCTGAGGAATCTCCTTCACTATTCAACCAAAGAGAATAAAAGTGAGCGCATATACGCAAACACGGCCTTCTCGGCTGTCTCGACAGAGGAAAAAGAAAATAGAAGGTCTCTAGAGCTCCATAAGAATGACAACCAGTGTCTTGTGCTAGAAAAGCGCGGTCAGACACGATCTCAGTGAACAAAAATAAATCTCAGTGTACCTCGAAAAGGCACAGAGGGTCAAACGAGGGAACAAGAGTTGGCTACGCCGCGGAGGAAAATCGCGCCGTTGTAAACGAAAAATGATCAAAAGTTCGTAGTAAACAGGCAATCGTGCGTTAGCCCTGTTCAATCAAACCTTAAGGCTGTAACCGGGATGTACGCAATGAACAGTCTGCAGGTATGATCAAACCACAAGGCCGTCTATTTGATCGCAGTAAATATATTGTTATAAAGGGCATTCAGTTCAGTTCAGTTTATTGAGGGAAATGTAGGTCTTCACCTTTGAACTCCCTATTTGTTTACAAGCAACTGCAAAATCTCAAAAACTCGAAAAGGTATCATAAAGTAACAAATAATCGGAAAAGCGTCAGGTCTGTACAGACAAACACACTGTCTCGAATTTTAGTGGTACGAGCAGTTGTAGAGCTGTCGTTGCGAGTGCAGCGGAATAAATAATATGTCTGGGGACAAAATTTGCATATGTGCATGTCAGTAAGCGTAGGCGATGGGTTGGTACAATAATACGTTCAATTTAATATGTTACTGAAATATAGCAATTAGTATTATAATAGCGGAATTTGTTGAGGTTACAGAGATCGGGGTGGTAATTTAGTGCACACTGCTACACAAATCCAGCTTCCTCTTAAAAACCTCGACGGAAGCAGACATAACGACATCCACAGGCAGGGCATTCCAGGCTTCTACCACTCTGTTGGAGAAGAAGAACTTTCGTGTGTCCAGTCTGGCCCCTGTCACACGTAGTTTGAATGGATGGCCTCGTAGATTTGTGGTGGTTGCTAACTCGAAGAAGTCCCCCGGTATGAGGCTGCAGTCCTGACCGCGTATGATACGGAAGACTTGTATCAGGTCACCCCGTAACTGCCTGTAACTCAAGGGAAAGAGATGAAGGTTAGCTAACCGCGTTGCATATGGTAGTGAACCCTGTCCTGCCACAAGTTTCGTTGCACGCCTTTGAACCCTTTCAAGGATGCTGAGGTCCTTCGCGGTCCAGGGTCTCCAAGCTTGGATAGCAAATTCTAGTTGCGGACGCACAAAAGTTCGAAAGACTTTAGCGAAGCAGTCTTCGTCAAAGGCAGAGAAAGCCCGCTTGACAAGGTAGAGGACTGACATTGCAGACTTGGCTATCTTCGTGCAGTGCAGCGAGGGTTTGAGCGAGGTCGTAATCCATACTCCCAAGTCCTTCTGCGAGTCCACTTCTTGCAGTGGTATACCATTTAGGCAGTAGGCCATATGGTTCGGAGAGCGAGCTCTGCCGACTCGTAGAATATTATACTTTTTCTCGTTGAACGGCAGAAGCCAGGCCTTTGACCACTGTTGGAGTCGATTTAGGTTCGCCTGCAGATGCTCTTCGTCATCTGCAGTTCGAATGACGCTCCAGAGCTTAATGTCATCCGCAAACATGGCGACACCACAATCCAGTTCACTCACGCAATCGTTGACGTAAATTATGAACAAAGTAGGGCCAAGAACTGAGCCTTGGGGAACACCGCTTTCAACGGCAACCTCCGTCGACCTCTGGCCACCGACATGGACAGTTTGACAACGGTCTAACAGGAAACTTTGAATCCTGTTTAAGAGGTTACCCCTAACGCCTGTTCGGCTCAGTTTGTGCAGGAGTCGCTGATGTGGGACACTATCAAATGGCTTTTTAAAGTCGATATAGACTACATGCAGCGCACTGCCTTCATCAACTGACCGAGTCCAACGTTCCAAACAGTTGAGCAGGTTAGTCACGCAAGACCTGCCACTACGAAACCCAAGATGCGCATCAGATAATAAATTATGCTGCTCTAGGAAGCGCATCAGCTCTCGCTTGATTATTTTCTCCATGAGTTTGCAGCAGATGGAAGTGAGGCTAATTGGCCTGTAATTGTTTGCAGAGGCCTTGCTGCCTCCTTTATGCAGTGGTGTGATCCACGCAGATTTCCAGTCGGCGGGCAAGCCTGAGTCTGTTTCGGGCATTCCAAAGGACAGAATACAGCATGACATAGAAATATTCCAGGAATATCTCAAATCGATCTAAGTAGAAGACGAGAAAGTCACAGTATTAAAGGCTTTCAGGATGGGCCAAATAAAAGACTCAAAACAAGCCCCAGACCGACTGAGACCGTTAAAAATTGTCTTTGAGAATGACGCACAAACGCAGCTACTTTTGAGCAGAAAAGCTGCGCTTCAACATGCTCATCAATCGGTTTTTTTTCAGCGGGACTTTTTCTCGCGGAGCGAGAAAAAAAGAGCAATGCACAAAACCAAGAATTTCTGGCGATTTACAGACCACCAAACCTTCTGAGTGCAGCTGATGAGTCGCTCCTTGGTTTAGACAAAGACGTAGCTAGCCACCAAGAGGTACTTATTGCTGGGGATTTCAACGCACCTGCAATAGAGTGGGAAACTATGGCAGTTAACGGTGGGCCAGCCTCTTTCAGCAATAAGCTACTGGACCTCACACTCGATCTCCCTCTGGCGCAACATGTGAAAGTACCAACAAGATTTCGAGAGAACCAGAGAGCAAATTGTCTGTACCTAGTTTTCACTAAAGACTTCTATAATATCGACGAAGTGTATTCCAATGCATCTCTCGGGAAAAGTGACCATACTACGCTGCCATGGGATTACTCGCCCTTCTCTCAACGCCAGAAGAGAACAGGAGGCCAACCTAATATATGGAAGGCAGATTTTAACACGATAAAGAACGAATTGCTGTCCGTGAATTGGGACCAATAACTAAGGGGAGATCCGGAGGACGACTGGAGATCTTTTAAGACGATTTCCCTCGATCTCATTAGGCGCTGTTGTCCACCTAAAGTACAAAAAACAACTAGTCGACGTGCTTGGTTAAGTAGAGACCTAAATAGGCGGCTACGGAAGAAAAGAAAAAGATGGAAAATATTCAGGGAAACTGCGTCACCAGCGCATTTCGAAGAATTTCGTCGTCAACGAAATGCCGTCAAAAAATGTATCCGTCAGGCACGGAAGGAGTATAACTCCAAAATTATCCAACAGGCTGAAGAGAAGCCTAAGATTTTATTTCACTATCTTAACAGTAGACTGAAAAAACAAGGACCCGGTCGCGGTGCTGAAGAATGATAATGGTGTAGAGATCATTGAGAACAGCGAGAATGCCGAACACTTAGGACAGTATTTTGCCTCGGTTTTTACTAGAGAAACAGAGTTTCACAGTCGCAGTGTCGGTAATGCTCTTGAGACTGCTGGTCCCGTGCTTAACTCCATACTGATCCCGACAACTGTCGTGGAAAGGGAGCTGCAAAATCTCAAGGAAACAAAGTCCTCGGGTCCGGACAATATACCGGCCAAATTCTTGAATGAACTCTCCAAACCACTGGCACACAACTTCCGATCGTCATTCGAATTAGGGAGGCTGCCATCGGAATGGAAGACAGCAAATATCTTTGCGATATACAAGGGCGGGGCTCGCACTAATGCCAACAATTACCGGCCTGTTAGTCTAACCTGTATCTGCTGTAAAATAATGGAAGCCATAGTTAAGGAAGCAACAATGAAGTTCCTGGAACAGGGCCATTTACCATTAGACTTGCAGCACGGCTTCAGCCAGAACCGCTCGTGCCTTTCCAGTTTATTGCTCTCGACGGAGCAATGGACTCGCGCACTGGACGAGGATGATAGGGTTGATGTCATCTAGACAGACTTTAAGAAAGCGTTCGACAGCGTCCCACACAAACGCCTAATCTACAAAATTTCTGAAATTGGGATAAGAGGAAGGCTGCTTACATGATAACAGATTTTCTTACCGGGAGATAGCAAACCGTGTGCATTGAGGCCTCACGGTCAACTCCTACCCCCGTTCTAAGTGGTGTACCTCAGGGCTCTGTTTTAGGGCCGTTGCTATTCCTGGTTTACATTAACGACTGCGTCGACGACCTGGGATGCAGCGCCATCATGTTTGCTGACGATGTTAAGCTGTGGAGACCTATCACATCTGACGCAGACAGGTACGCGCTTCAAGACAGTCTCAACCGCCTGAACACTTGGTCAGTTCTTTGGCTCCTTAATTTTAATGTGGACAAATGTGTGGACCTGAGACTCCGCACCAACAAGACCAGGTAGGAGCACGATTCCTTTCAAAACGCCCTTAGTGGTCAGCCCATTTCAAATGTTGTGGAGCAGAAAGACCTGGGCGTCCTAATGACCTCCTCGCTGAAACCATCATCACAGTGTCAAAGGGCAGCCAAAAGTGCGATAAGGATTTTATTTGCGCTAAGGCGAGGATTTGTGCAAATCGATCGGGAAAACCTATGGGGCAGTCGTCCGGTCTCACTTAGAGTATTCAGTCCAGGCCTGGAGACCGTGGTTGAAGATAGATTATCAACGACTGGAAAAAGTACAGGCGATGGCTACGACGATGGTCAAAAACCTTCATCATTTGCCTTACGAAACCAGGCTGACCGAACTAAATCTGTTTCCTCTAAATCACAGGCAACTGCGCGTCGATCTCATTCAAACCTACAAGATTGTCAGACGCCGTGAGTGTGCCCTAGACTTTAATGAATTCTTTCAATTGGCCGGGACTGACCGCCTACGTTGTCATCCCTTCAAACTGCAGAGGAAGCGGGCTCATTCGGACGTCCGACGGAACGCGTTCTCTCACAGGGTCATTGGGGCATGGAACGGACTCCCTGATGCCGTCGTTCTTTCCGAAATTGTGAAACCCTTTAAGTGCAGTCTAGATGCTCATTTTTTGAGAAAATACTGTACATATAATAATGATTGATTTAGCGGCGGCAGTTTACGCCTGGCTCACACTTACCGCTAACATTTTAACTTATCGCTTTTGCTGATGTAACTGATGACTTTATTTCTGTTTATAGATATGAGTAGGGAGCTTAAGTACGAAAGCCTCATTCCCTTAATAAACTG
>CACRXP010000089.1:1030207-1042065 GCA_902702965.1 Spirometra erinaceieuropaei | reverse complement strand
TAGAACTCGTAAGTGACGAAGTATCCCAAAACAAGGGATTCCAATTAGACTACATCCGTCGACAATATTGGCCAAAAAGGCACAACTGGTTTCTGTGAGCAAATAATCATCGGAGCAGGGCGTTTTATGCAATCATATTCGGAGAAACAGCTAAAAACATTGAATGGATCATTCGAAAATTTAAGAGACTGATGGGTTCTGCAAGCGAGGAAATGCGGACGCCGCTCTTAGTTCGGGCATATATTCTTGCAACATCCCTACGCGCATCAAGCAGTCTGGACACGGCTCGCGTGCGTGGGTGTGAGAAGTGTGTAAGGCGCTAACGGACGCGCATCCCTAAGTCTTTGTTTCGATTTTCGCAGCTGCAGTCCTCGCACATGATCGTATGTATGTCGGTCTGTTCATGGGAGGCCGTTGCAACTCCCGTGAAAATAATTAATAATTATTATAATTCATTATTTTTATTAAATACCCGTCGGAGTCCCATCAAAGCAACCAATCGCCTGATAGCTGACAGAAACATTCCGCTAATTGTTGCCGTTTGTCAATTGTAATTTTGTGGGGATCAGTAAACAAACGTAATTGCGGAAGAAATCTAATAGAGCGCGCAACCAAAAACCAAAGCATAAACGGACAAATAAAATGTTAATCAGTTAAAACAAATAAACGCAAAAGCATGCCATCCTAGAGAGGCAGGAAGATATGGTAATCAGAGTGATAATGCGATAGCAAATTGCTTTTCAAGATTGGCATCTTCACCTGACTATCGTAAATATCGACCATTTGCCGTAACTTCACCACTTATGTATGTATGTTAAATTATTGGTACATCCTCATCACAATATCTAACCGAATGGCGTTTCTGGACGGACCACTGGAAGCCAAAAATCATGGAAAATCTAAAGTTTGGGCAAACTGAGGGAAATTTTTGAAACGATTTACTATATACTAACTGTACTAACAACACTAACTAATTATGATAACTAACCAAGCAACTGACTAACTAACCGATTAAATAACTACTTAAGTAACAAAGCATGCTAACCTACTAAGTAATTATACTATTTTACTTGCTAAGTAAATAATCGACAAACTGACGAAGTAAACGACTAAGTATACTAACTAACTGCCTAGCTAGCCAGCTATACTAACTAAGCTGTGGGTGATCCGCATGAAACTTTCAAAGCGGGTAACTGCACAATAACTTTTTATTCGACCACTTATTTCTCACTTGTCTGATTTTCTTAATGACGTCTTCCGGGTAGCTCAGTGATTGGAAGTGTCACTCACACATAATTTCACACAATTTGAGCTCAAGAATAGTCCTAGAAGCTGTCGCGCCTCGCAAACAAATGTCCGACCAATCACTATTCAGCGCTGTGAAAGCCGTCCGCACATCGCGTTTTAATCACAAGCTCTTGGGTGGCTTTGCTACTGTTATTGAATCGGTCGGCAACCCTATAACTAGTCAATATGTACTCTATATTGTCTTCATACTTGCATTTAGATGCTCAAAAAACTTCACCTGCAAGTCCAAATAATCGTAGACTGCCCACTCTACGAAGCCAGTTACGCCCATCTAATCCCTCTTATTTTTGCCATACTTTTGTCGTTCCTTGCGGATCTGTTGACATTTCCGTTGGTTTATAATACCGGCTGCGTGGTTGTGACCTTAAAATCGTCAGTTACCATTTCGTGTTTACTCATGATTAGGCGTATCACCGTTTGCAGTCGACATGTATCGAGATCTCGCAAACTTAAGTTTGCAAATATGGATTGCAGCTACCCACAGACAATGAGATTTTATAGCACGGTTACCCTTTAATGTGCCATAATGCCTTACATTTTACTTCAACTGCTTTCCCCGCCCATGCTTTGTACGTTTAGTCTCGTAATCGTCCACTCGTTAGCATGATATTATAAAAACCACAGAAAGGGGGTATTTGAAGTTTATTAGGCAGATGATCGGTAGTCATTTATGCACAGTATAGGACTCGCGGATTTATGCTACGCTGTTTGCGCACATGTGACGGGGTGATTTTTGACGTTGCCGTGGTATTCATAGATCTTAGAATTTTTGGACTGCCGCGGTAGTGCGGTAACTGTATCCTCCATGTATACACAAACAGGTTAGACAATTTAAGAGTTTTTGATTATTATTCCGTCAAAGTTTCGATAGCTCAGCGCGGAGATAATCACTATTTGTCATCAAAAGTCACTATAAACCACTAGATGTGCGCGAAAATGTGAGGTAGCTTCTGGAGATTGATATGCGGAGGTCGGATCCAATAGAAGCAATCTACCTGATATTGTCAGAGACCGCAAAAGAAGGCGTTGCGGCCCCATACTTCACAAAGTGAAGGCAACCCTTACATAACAGTGACCGGAAAAAAAGGCGTATTTGTTGGAAACTACGCGAGACGTCTTGCGCAATAGCCAGGAGCTTTATTTAGGATGCCCCATGTAATCAGCCGAACTTGTGGGCTTCTTTTTCCCTCAGATAGCCTTCTATACGTAAAACTTGGTAGTTGGGTCGGGTGAAGTCGAGAGGCATATACTGCGCCTGGACGCAAACGTCAGATGACCATACTTTTTGCATCGAAGCTTCTTGAGGCTCCTTCCTGTTATTGCCAACTGTCGATCCAGAATATTTACTACCGCTTTAGAACAACCGTAATCTAAAATTACTGGTAACACACCACGGTCACATGTCTTCCAAATAAAGGATTTCGGTGATTGGTTGTAGCATGCCATGCAGTCGGTCACACCAATAAAGGATTCCGATTCGCAGAGATTATTCTTAAGCCATCTCTGCTACTCCCTGGACCAGTATTGTAAGCCACAGTCAGTACGATTGTCTTAAGCGAAGAGCGTTCTACACGAACCTCGACACAGTTGGAAGCCAGACAGTAAGAAAGATTTTTAGACCCTGGTCTACTTGATGGCCCTCATTCGTGACCACGGTGGGGGGCTAGTGCAACGGCCTTCGCCGAAGGTTAACTGCGAAATAAATAGACTCTTGGGCCCGAATGATAAGTGATCAGAAAACAGCAGCGACACATTATCAGATCTTGGTTGGTTGGGGTCTAGTACACCAGCCTCTTTATAAAATAACACAAGACCCGGCGGTGACATCATTGCTTGCCGTTAGATAAGTTCGCTTGACATCACTGCTTTGCCGTTTGATTCTTAGGCCAATGCGTTAGAAGAGACAACAGAGAACAAGTAATCCGAGCGGTTATTGGGGATGCGCGTGTCCTCAGAATTTCAAAGAAACCGCATGAAGAGAAAAGGTTATTCAAATATTACGATCCATGCTAAGGCGTCCGCGTGGAGTGAAGCGCTCTGGAGCCCCGGTTTAGTCAAGCAGACCGGTGAGTAGTATGTGGGCTGAACTACTCAATCAGGGACGAACGCCTGATAATGTATGCCCAGATGTGCGGATGTTACTTGATTCCTGTACCCGTGATCATTCATCGTCAGTCTGCTGTCCGTCTGAAGTTCGAATTGTTGGTCCAGGCTCTCAGAAAATTAAGATCCCTGGGATCCACACCTACGGCAACCCCCGCGACTCTTCAAATAGCCACGGTAGCGATTGTCGTCGCACGGCAACCGAACTTTCCACCTTTTGTGTGGGAACCGGTAATAGCACGCTGGCTTACTTACTTGTACTTGTACTCACGCTGGCTTACGTGAGACTAACAAGTCATTTCGCCTATATCTCTATTATTTCCATGTACGCATCAGCACCAGCTACAAACAACACAGCTGCATAAGTTAATCTAGAGACTCTTCAACGTGGTTGGCTGACTGTCGCCGGGTGCCGGGCCTGGTTGCTTGGTGCTTGGCCTTGATGCGACAACGGTTGGTGGATGCCGAATTTTACTGACTTAAACTGGCTAATTGTCACTAGGTTCTTTCAGCATCGCCACAGACATCTGCTAAATCGGCATTCAAACGATGGCCATAGAGCTAGCAAGATTGGCTCCGTTCTAGTAATTTTTGAGTTTTGTTGCTGGATTTACGATAGCAGATCGATATGTGACGCTGAAAATGGCAACGCTCATGAGTCAGACCTGTTCTCGTTCGCACACGTCTTAAACTTCATCTCTTGACTGGACAGAAATGGTCGTGTCCACGATGCTCTGGTGTCGCAAAACTGCGGTAACCCGGCTCCACTGAGGCCCTAAGCACAGACATGAGGTCTCGCTCGACGACTCTAAGAAGATGACGATGATGATGAGAAAGAAGAAGAGCGCAGTAGCCAGTAGTACCACGTAAATGGTTGTTCGGTGATCCTGCTGATTCAACCGTCAGAGCAACAGTGACGAGGTCAACTCGAAAACCTTACAGTTGTCTGCTTAGCCAGCTCAATCTAGGTTCCACAATGATGCTTCCTTCCGCCAATCGCAAACAGTCACGATAAAGTCAACAACGGATGACTTCAGAAGCCATAAGACTAAGGTGGCGACCTCCAGGAAGCAGGTTCGAACGTCGAGGACATTGGAGAACCGCCAAATTTTCCATCAACCCAGTGATTGGTGATCGCATTGACTGACAATTTCGCGGTGTGAATAGCGGCTTTATTGCCGACAACTTAGACAGGATCGGTTTTCAGCATGAGAACTTTGAGCACCTTTTCCAAATTCGACGCCCAACCTACCACCTCGCTTTTTTCTGCAGGAGTTTGATTTTCATCCAGCCTGCGCAGCGTCACTTGACTTTCCTTCTAAGGAATGAATTGCATCGTCAGCACAGAGATCGCGTAACAACAAGGCGTCCAGAGAAGATGGTATTTTCACCGAAATGTGCAAGCCTTGTATCAGCAGTGGTCCCTTGGCTCCATTATGCGATTGAGCAGACATAAGTAGATGAGCTGGGTTCGAACGACTGGATTTCACACATCCTTGTGCCTCCGCGAGAAATATCACAGCATAAGCCTCATTGACGTCGCTGAAAACGTATTCGTCATTGTCACCCTAAGGCCATCTAGTGTTCATAAGTCTAAGACGGGACCCAACCAGGTCGCTTTTAATTTGAACGTGGATGCATCAATCCGATATCCATACTGCGGCACATTTCCGATTTCCGCCATGGTTTTGTGTACTTGACGAGTCTGTGTTGTTGGCCTTGGCACAGCGTTTGATTCCGTCTATCACGAGGCTCTGTAGCCGACAACTTAACCATACCATATCCCGACATAAATAATAATTGCAGTCATGGCCCACTATTCTCCTACCACCGCCTGAGTGTTCTTAGATCCAGCGTCCAACAAGATTGTATCTTGTCGCCTAATCTGTTCAAATACGCCATGAACTGGCTTATCGGAAGGGCCCTACACACCTTTGACGGTGTTGAATTTGCATTCAAGCGCCGGCTGACCAGCCCTGACTGCGCAGAAGACATCGCCGTGTTTGCGTCAAGTTTTTTTGAACGATAAACTGTGGTGGCTCGGGTGGATGAAATTTTATCCATAAACGCTGAGAAGACCACGATGTTTTCGACTGCATTTCTGAGCAGGAGAAGCCGCTTCTCTAGATTAATGATTCCGGAAAAACATTGCCTCAATCTACTGAAAAGACGTCTCCCGGGTCCGCTCTTCAAAACCTTGACCGTCTTACCCTTTCAAAAATGAGTGAATTCGAATACTCACTGTCACATATGCGCTGCCAGCTAGACCAGTCAAAGCATGTGATGGACTCGGTGAATCCAATGTTTTGGTTATTGTTTACAAAATACGTTTTAAACTTGCAAGCTAGGATAAGACAATCGTTCCGCGCTGATCTGATGAAGTCGCTAAATAAACAACCCGTAGACGAATCGCTTCCAGTAAGTCCAGCTGACTACATTGTTAACATGTCGGATTTGAGACTGACTAAACTGCAAGCTGAGGCCCTCTCTTTGGGACTTAAGTTTTGTGTGCCGAGGAGAAAAATCGATGCGACGGAGATTGAGGCTCAATTTGAAGACCTATATCACCAATTATCGGAATTAACACCGACGTCAGAGGACAATGTGAGATGGTTGAAAGCGAAATTCATAGATATCGCCTATTAATACAGAACTTTCTGGACTACGCAACGCTCACTACTGGCTAGACAACACTTCTCGGCCCTAACTGACCTACGTATGACCACTGAAGTTGTCGTCTCAAAATCTGACAAAGGAAGCGGTGTCTTGATCCCAAACAAGACTGATTTTGTGAGAAATATGGAAGCGGTATTGAGTGACTCCAGCAAATTTTCCTCGGAAGCCCATGAGAAAGAAGAAACAAAAGCGCTAGAAGACCTTATTGGGAAAAAGGTAAAATCGTTACTTGAGAAGCAAATAATAGACGAGAATATGGTTGCGTATCTTAGTCCTGTAGGTTCGCATATTCCCAGACTATATGGACTGCCAAAATTGCACAAACGAGGGGTAACATTACGCTCAAGATTAATGATTGTCAGCTGGAGGAAGTAGATGGTTTCGAATACCTCGAGACTAGGCCATTGTCAAATTGACAGAGTAATGACGGCATCGTTGCCAAAAGCAATGCTGCTCACAGGATTTTTACAACGTTTAGAAGGTTTCTATAGGCTCGATTCCATATCTCCATCGCCACGAAAATCCATGTGTGCTGGGCATGCATATTGTCGGTCCCCCTTACACGGTTGTGACTCCTGGGCTGTGCGCGCGGAAGGCTAACAAAGACTGGAAGTATTTGACCACTGTTGCTGTAACCTACCCATCAAGTGAGGGACGCTAACGTACCTTATCATGAGACAGTCCGCACTTGTTGCAAAAACATCACAGGGATATCTAAGGCTACCTACAAAAAGACGGCTGAGGTGGTTTGGGTCTATCCTCGACGTCTGCCTCACGAGTGCACTGATGCTGCCCCTGGTCCGACGCTGCAGCCCATCTAAAATAGTCTCGCTCTCTGCAGTCCATCAAGGCTGGACTTTATGTATTCAGCCTCCGTTGCTGGAGGAGTGAATGGGTTGACCTGTACAGACCCATTGCCGCAGATCGTTGGGCGTGGGAAGTTACAATTCTCTATATGCTCGAGGCCGAACAAAATGGGCATAAGCACAGCCGTACTGAGTACAAACGCAACCCACAATTAGACCCCTAAGAACGTGGACGCACGATGTCGGGTAGATAAGCCAGTCCTCGAGCGTAATCAGTCACTAACCTAGAAATTCTTGCCTCCCATAGTTTAGTATTACCAAAATAATACCTTCGAAATGCTGCGAAGACTCGGAGGCATATTTTCTTCGTGTATTTGTTCCGTTCACCTCACAGTATAAACTTCCGTATACTGCATACTGCGCTTTTTCAGTCCAGCCCCGAGTATCGTTTATTGGTGCGGTCTCCGTTATTCGTACGTGGCATTGCTTAGGGAAAGGCTAAACCGGAAAGTGGGTGTAAGAGTCTTGTAGGAGACGTTTTCGCAGCGCGTCATCATCAACCGGGGAATTAGTTGTCCGAATAAATCCTCCTAGCGCCTACACGCTGCCTATTTAAAGGCGTCTACTTTCCTTTGTAGGGTGAAGGCGGCCCACCGACGTATAAGCCGGCACAAAGTTAACCAATGCTCACCACATTATTCTGCCCCCCTATATCATAACCCGCCGTATGCTATATTTCTGCCCCACATCGACAGTTTCATGTTGGTTTTATTAAATAAAAGGCTCCATGTCCCATGCGATCATGTTTCGCTGTTAAATGCCCTTTTAAAAGTATCATGGGGCAGATTTCATGCTGGAGTGGAGTAACGGGAGAGAAAAAGGCGACTACTGGGAAAATTTAATTTTGGTCTGAAATCTCGAATACCACTATCGAACTCCCCACTATCCTTACAAACAGGAGGGGAGTCGCTGTTGTGTACGTCAGTATACATCTAAGTGAGTTCGTGAATTCACACGGTTCGCCGTTTCTGTCTTTGCATGAATCCCTGGGTCGGCTGTTTGATCCGTCTCAAGAATTTACCACAGAAAGGGCAGGTGTCCCATACAGTCCCTGGTAAGGTTGTCCACTTGTAATGTGTGTTCGCAAAGTCGCATAAACCCCGGAGAGCTGGATATGCATGTTGCTGTGCACCTATCGCTTCGGTCGTTGATCTTTGGTCGCGTAAAATTCAGAGGATGGCGTGCGTCGTCATCTGATAATTATGATCCAGTCGCCTCATCGTTAGGTACTATTCGTACACCCTTATCTGCAGTTACCAACTTGGTTTCCCAGCGTAGTTACAGTCTCCGCAACTAAATTACAACTATTAGACGACTAGGCTTTTCTTTTTTGGAGATTAGTTTCTTTGGTCTTACCTCGGAGCGCCTAAGCATTGAATCAGGCATGTAAACGACAGTCTTTCGACGACCTCCGACAGCCTATTACTGAAGAGGTTTGTCGCTATGATTCGTGTTAGTTGATTGTCTCCGTTCTGTTACGTGCCAGCAGTTAAATAACGCGGTTGAAGGACCCAGTTCTTAGACAAGAGACATCTTCTGTCGCCTAAAACTACAATTAGGCTGCAGAAACCCAAAGTTGGTTGCTCGAACCCGTAATGTCAGATGAACTTGTACAAGCGAATAAGGCCACCTGAATTCCTGACTAATACACTTTGATGTGTATTTCACGGACGACCTCATACGAAGGGCGAAATGAAACCGTTCAGTCGGCTCGGGAGTTTTTTTGTACTCAGCTGCAACCGCTGAGGCTACTGTACAATGTCAGTCATTGATCTTCCGTCTCCTACTTTTTATGTTTAATCCTATCTACTACGATTTTTTTCAAGCGTTTTATCAGCAGTGCGACAGGGGGAGGGATAGTTCGTGCCGTGACTAATCCAAGGCAAGGCCTTTATTTCCGATGATGGGAGTGGATTGCTATCCATCGTTTTATTACAATCCTAAGGTAGTGGAACTTTCCAATGGCCCGTGAGTCGAGCGCTTTAACACGTCGTCAGAGTATGCACATGCAGGTCCATTTTTCATCTCGACCGCATGTTAAAATTTGCGCCACTGTCGTTCACGAACGTCATTACTTGACGTTTGATACTCTCGGTGCATGTTCATGCGCGTACGGTCTCTAGTACTGCCAGCCCTGTTTTTACACCCATGATCACTCTGTTGCTGTATACTCCACCATGCATTTTTTATTTTTATAATAATACCCCAATCGAGATGTCTACCATTTCTCACTCTCCGTGGCCGGTGATTTTTTTCTGTCTTTTCCACACGCCCTTCTTTCCATCATAGAACTTCAACATTGTTTGTAGGGTCCAACCTCCAGCCTGCCATCTTTTCTCTTTTTTTAGTTCATGCGCCTTACGGACCTAGTTCTTGCATGGCTCCTGCCACTTACGCTTGGCGACCAGTGCATCTGGTACGGTCTGTGCCCAACTCAGGACTCGGAGGGCACGTACTGTGCAAAGAACGTGTCCGCCACTCCTCTCAGAAATACATCTGATGGAATACTCCAAACACTGCTAGAACTGTGTCCAGATTATGCTTCTCCTGACAGTAGCGCAGAGTCGGTACCGGTTTGCTGCGATGCGGCTCAGGTCAACGCATTTTCAGTCGGTATCCAGAGTGCCAGCGTTCTTCTCGGAAGGTAGGTGGTGACATTTTTGATGCCCTGCTACTGGTGGTTTACTGATGGTAATCATAGTAATGGAGTTGGCGTTGGTAATTTTGGTAGTAGTGGTGTTGGAGATGATGCAGTGAAAACAATTGGAGCCCCTAATGCCAATAACTTATCGCTGTCCAGAATTCGACTCCCTCATAATATCTCCAAATCGCGACATTTACGAATATTTGAATGGGTTTCAGGACCTAATATCTTCCAAACGGCGTCCGCTTAGTTATTTCAAGGTTTATGAACGCCCTTAATTGGCTTTCCTCAGAGCTGGAAGGGCGCACGCGACGTGCTCTAGGAAGCCGTGATCACGTGGTACGTAGCTTGTCGTATGCGCCAGGGCCGGAAGGCGCATACACGTTTGAGACGCTACAGTGGCAGCAACAGAGGCGGAGCAGGAAAAGCAGCAGCAACATAAACCACGACAAACATGACCAAGACACAATGCTGTCTAGGTCTTATCGTCCACTAACCGCCTTGAACTGCCGATTTGTAAAGCATGTTGCATTATTTGGCAGATGTACTATTCTTACCTACAAAGACGGGGGTGACAGGAATGACCGTTTTTTTGGCGGTCCGTGTGGACCTGGGATTTAATTCCTGACGTAGTTGTTTGTCCAGCTTAATTATTGAACCGCGTGTCCTATACGCAGTTCGATAGTTAGACCTGTCGGCCGCCGCCAGTTAAACCACATGTTGTGTATGACCACGCAGAATGGAATAGAAAGTGGATGGTAAACAACGGCGTTAGACGTTTACATGGGAGCTTTTACCCTATCATTTTGAATTGACCGACAAGTTCGACTACCCCGATCGATGTGTTGGGCATATATTTTTCGTGATACGGGGACTTTGTTCATCCCTAGGAGCCTTCGAATGAGGCCAATCCTGTGGGGATACTTCGTACGCCTCACCGAGTTAATTATCTATTCAACCCCCTTTGCCAGTAGTCCGTCCGAAATTTCGGTTTGTTCGTGAGTGGTAGTCGGAGATACCATGTTTCAGTTACCTGATCCTTAGCTAAACCGGAATATGCCAACGTCGCTGGAGGTCACAGCCGGAAGACTGTACATGATAGACCAAGCCAGTGACTTATAAGATTACTCATGTCGGTTCTATCAAATCTCGTTCTTTTTTTTCCGCCTCGTCGATCTTGCTTCTTTCATGCAAAAGCTACCTGTTTTGCATTATCTTTGTCCTCTCTCCGGTCTAGTATTGATACTAGGCACTGCATGTTTGTTGGAGGAGTCTAGGACATGAAAACACTCACTTCAGGCACACATAACAATACTTATGCGGACTCCCGTTTTCAGATGTCCTGCTTGTTTCGCAAACTTTCGACGACTCTTCTGTAAGATGACTTGTGATCCTCACCAAAGTGCCTTTCTTCAGCCACTGAACGTCACCAAAACTGACGCGGTGACAGAAGTCCTTTACGTTCTCACAACACATTTTGCTGAGGGATTTTTCAACAACTGCAAGGTAGGCACTTCTTTAGCCCCATCTTCTTCCTCCTTTACCACCATCATAATCTTTGGATGTTGTATCAAACCCCTTAGGTGGGTCCTTAAACTAACAGATAGAGGAATTTCACTCCCGATTTGTGCCTCCAATCTCGACAGGCAACGCTTTACAAGCGTGAAAAATTTTCTGGATCGTTGCGAACTAGACAAATGGGGTCGATGATCTTGAGCCTGGGTCTGATCGACCTGACCACTTAATTAGATGTTATAAGGCCCAAGTCTAGCGTTAAACTTAGAATACACACATGTTGGCATGCAAATGATTAGATCTGAGCAATGCACATTGATTTTGTGGTTTTGAACATGACCTCCATCCTTCGTGACACGTTTCACAAAACGATTTTTTTAACTGGCTCAAGCATTTTGCAGTCGTTGCCCGGTGATTTCACGAGTTGTATTGGTTACTCTGAGCTTGGGTTAACTAAAAGAAGAGGACCTTGTGGAATGCTTCTCTTTTTTGCCTAACTTTGAAAAATCGTCCAGTGCCATCACATCGGGCTTTCGAGGTTGACAAACAACAAACCCAACTTTAATTGATCCTCCTTTAGTTGAGGGGGTAATTTGGAAAATTTTCACTAATAGAAATATATCATCGGTTGATTGTCCGCACTTCATAATGTTTGAAGCCACTGAATCCTGTAAACGTTTGCGTAATTTAGCTCACTCACTTTTGCGCACGGGGGTTTGTGAAATATTTTATTTTGCAGATGCGGG
>CACRXP010000089.1:1016093-1030069 GCA_902702965.1 Spirometra erinaceieuropaei | reverse complement strand
GGAGTGTGGGAACTGCGCTGCGAAAGTCTTTCTCACTACAATTCTAGTCACGCACAAGTCGCTACTGTCCCCCATGACGGTGACGGTCGCCATTGATTCCTACCTACGAACCATCAACGTGTACCAGGGAAGACTAGTCGTGCAGTTCGTAACTCGGCCGTTTGAAGTTGGTTTTGTTTTCTTCTGGAAATTGTCCATCTTGACGCAATTAACTGCTGGCAAGTCCAATCCGTTAACTATCCGTATAATTCAATTCGAACGCAGGTTTCCAAGGCCTCTACAGGTAGCATTATTTATCATCATGCCCAACGGAAGAATTGTCGTATTACATTCTAACATGTCTATGAAAAGCCGGTGACTCGAATTTCGCTGAGAACACTGGGCGAAGACACCAAACATGTGTTTGATGTGCATCCTTCTCTCCCCTCTTCTCTACCTCACTGAACTCTCCGGGCCTTTAGGCCAACCTGTGACAAGGTTGGGCCTATCGGCAGAAGTGATAAAAAGTCGGCGTATAACGCGTGTTACACGGTATATTATATGTGCCTCGTTTGATTGATCGGTATTTAACCGATTTCATGTTCTGGCAGTCAGTCCAGTTCGGAGGCATGCCCGCCATCGATACAATCTGTGAAGATACTGAATGTACTCCGTCAAAGTTGCTGGCTGCTCTGGGACGTTCCACGCGCGAAGGTGGTCAGGCGCCCTTCTCCATTAACTTCACCATTGTCGACGAGCCGGTGTCTCTGCGTCTCACCCCCATGAATGTCCCGTGTGCACCTGCGACCAGGCTGTCCCACCCTCGGGCATGGATTTAGGAGGGCCGGCCTGTTCTTGCAGCAAACTAATGCTCTTTAGGGGCTTTTTAAATGGATGCCACTCGTCCTCATGGAATGTACTACGATGTTAACTTACGTGTAGTCTTGTACTTGGTACGGCTGCGATCATGCCTGATTTAGCCGGCCTCGACGATGTCCCGAACTGTACCTCTCCACGCGTGACGAACCGCGGCAGCAGATCTGGACAATTCAACCCATTCTCTTGTCCAACGACGGAGACCGAACGTCGAAGGTGCGAGAACCCCCTCCATGTCCTGACGACACGTGTCGAGCCATGTTTTGAGTTGGCCCCTTCTTCGACGCCTCCAATGGCTTAACGGTGCCGGATCGAGGTCAGTAACACTGAACTGCTGAGGTGGACAACGAAGAACACGCCCAAACCACCTCAATCGCCTTTCTTGGATGGCCTGGGTTATCCTTGCAATGTTGCCGCAGTAAGCATGGACTGTCTCATTTGAGACGAAGTCGGTGAACTTCACTCGAAGGATGGTCCTCAAACAGTGGTGGTCAAATACCTCCACTTTTCACTCGTCCTCCACACGCAAAGCCCAGCGTTCATAACCGTAGAGGACAGACCGGACAGATGCACGGTACACACGAATCTTAGTGGCGCTGGACGTGTCACGTCGGATCCATAGGCATTTCCGAAGGCTTGATAAAACCCAGCGGGCAGCATCATTTCGGGAGACAGTGTCCTTGCTACGTCCATTCGGCAGCAGCCTTGCCCCGAGTTATTTAAAACTGTCTACTTCTTCAAGTTGACAGCCATCAATCTCGAGAGGTGCCTTCTCCTGACCAGGGATGCAGCTTGAAAGCACTTTAGTCTTCTCCGCGTTGGTGAATAAACCGACCGATTTAGCGACCTCATTCGTCCGTGACACCATAGACCGCAGATCACCAAAACTTGTAGCAAGTAAGACAATATGATCGGCATAGTCAAGCTCAGTCAGCCGGTGTCCGGGTGCAAACTTAACGCCCTCAACTGCAGAGTTCTTCCGCTGATCCAGTCACTGCGGCGTCGCTGGGTATATCCAAGGATTTTCTTAGCTGCCCCACAGACAGGTCAGCGGATGTTTGTTGCGATGCTGGGAACACGTGTTGGTGACAAGCAGTCGGTTCTGATCAGCTAAGTTCAGCAATCTCTCACCATTTCCACATCGACAACCAAGCCCAAATCGGCCAAGAAGATGACTGTTTGTGGAGTCGCCAGGTCCAGTCCGACCACCCCGGCGACAATCAGCAGATCGCGGAGAGGGAGTCCTCCAACTATTGCTTGCAAATGCAAGTGAAACACCTCTTTATCGCGCTGTTCGGCAGCTGAAGTTGGTGAATGCACAGAGATGATGGAGATGCTCGTGAAGTGACCCTTCAGTCACACGTAGACCATCCGGTCTTTGACTGGTTCCCAAGCAAGTAACTCGAGGTTCGTTTGTTGCGGGAGGGCGATAACTACACCGTGTCTACCAGAAGAGTCGCTTGGGCTGCTGTGGTACAGGGCGAAGTGTGATTTAGCTCTGGAGATCTTTATTTATCGAGAGCCTGAGTAAGGAAGTCGTACTTCAGACAGACAGCAAACATCTATGTTGTACTGATTAAGGCTGCGCGCAGTCAGATTATGGGTACCGGGACCCACGAACGTTCGCACATTCCAGCGTCCAATACCAAGTGTCCGTCCCCGATTGAGTAGTACAGCTGGCATACAATGGGCCTGCGCCACTGGACCAGGGTTTCGGAGCGCGTCTGTTACCGCGGACGTCGTAGCACGGGTCGTGATACTGTAATCGGGCCTATTTGAGGAGGCTCCTTGGGGATTTTAAATACATGCGGGTCCCCAACAGCCGCTCGAATTGTTTGTTCGAGGTCGTCTCCTCAAACGCTTTGGCTTAAGAGCCTAGCCACAAGGCAGCGGTAGCAAGCAAACTTGTTTAATGGCGGTTCGCGGCCGCCATGTCACAGTGCCGTTATCGGGCTTTGCGGCTTCTTTATAAGGCTTTCAGTGTGCCAGACCTCTGCCCTCCGCACCCTGGTAGCACTGTTGCTGCTGGTCCGCAACTGCTTATTTTGCAGCTGATCTTCACTGAAGGCCGTTCCGCTATCGGCCACCTGTGGACGCGCCAGGTAGCAAGCAGCTGGGCCAACTAGCAAACCGTCTTCCCGGGCAAAATCTTAACATATTCTGTGGGTTTTTGTGGGTTATTTGAAATGTGCGCTAACTGGTTGAGTCATCTCACGTCTCAATGTTCGCCTCATCAACCTTTTTCACCTTCTGGTTTTTCCTAGGTTTTCCACTCTCCTGGTTCGTCATGTTTCTTGTCTTTGTCGGCCTGTTGACAATCTTTGTCGCGAATGAGCTTTTCCAGACCTGCAACGCTGCTCGCCGTCGCCAACAGCAGGATCACTTGAACGTCACCAGCGAAGTCGTCATATCTACACCACCCAGCAACCCAAGTTCTCTTGGCTTTCATGCAAGGCTTGGCCCTGCGGTCGAGGCGACCCTCTCTAAAGTGAGTCATTAAGATAATGAGGAAAAACTTAGCGTTCCCTGGGCAAGTGCGTTTAAAATCTGGGAGTTAATCGTGGTATTATTCAAATACTTGTAAATTTTCAAGAAGATGCATGCCTTAGGACCCATGACTACTTTTTGTCTGCTCGGCCGAGCGTGGATAAGTTACTGCCGCCGTTCATGTGCTGTCCACGCATGTTCTCGCGTGCTTGCTATAACTGCATCCCGACTGTTGAACACCTTTCCGGGTGCCCCGACGGATTGGACCTTTTTGAAATAGTGACGAAAAGTCAGATGTCCTTGATGTGAGGGGGGATCGGGTTGTTATCCACACCTGCGACTTCGACTGCTTCATCTTCGAAGTCATTCGCCGTTTTGATAGCACCAGTTTCCAACTGAGAATTCGGATCCGCCCTCCCCCCGTGTAGGCTTCCATGCAGCCTCTTCTGTGGTTGTCTGCTGAGTTTCACAACATAATTACACCTGCGGCAGAATACTTGCCGTTTATAGACAACGGACTCCTTTTCACCTCTGAGTTGTAGGTATTTTGGGATCAAAACTCGGCGACAAATTTTGGTGTACGGTTTGTGGCGACTCCGCCCTCTGTTGATATGGGCCTCGTGGTCGTGGCTATCGAACCAACCTTCACATACGGAATCCTTTGCCATGGCTTGGGATATTAGAATGTTTACCACTCTCCCTAAGGTCACCATCTCCTTGTCGAATGCTGATAGGATTATCTTCCTCGAAGGTACTCCGTCGGTGTTCGAGCTCAACCTTGGCAGGTGACATTCTACAATGATCTACCTGTCGTCGGTATGTCCTATTGCCTTGCAGCCACTCCTTGCGGGGCATTGAATTGCCTGCAGTGTGATAATCCACTTTATGTGGATCACCGCCTAACGGTTGATCTGATGGCAAAGGTGGGCATCGGTGGTAATTGTTTTTTTTCTTTCTCTACCACAAACAACCTGGTAGCTGGTGTCCTCGGAAGATACTTAAAATCAACGAAGCTAAGCGCAGCAAATCTCCCTGCATTTACTTCCACCAACTGTTGTGTGTCTGTACAGGGTGTCGCAGGTATGTGCCCGCGTTTAAGTTGAACGGTCACTTCAGCTTCGTCGATGCGTTTGGATGAACGTTGCACAAATCTACATCACGCCACGCATACACTGCCGGCAATTGCTATGAACGAGGATGTAGCATAGGCGACACCAACTGAGCCTAGTATTGCAGGCACGATTAGGGTGGTAAGCAGTAAACTGATATTGGCTGTCCAATGCATCGATGGACCTGGTGGATACTCCTACACCGCCTCTTCTTGGCACCTAGCTCTTACCTGTGGACCACGAAGCCGTGCTAAGCACGACGGCCACACACCAGTTACTGTCCTTAACTAGCGGGCTAAACCAGATGTTTGTGTCTTCATACCCGGTAGTCCCCAAACTAGTCCTTAAATCCCCCACCCCAAACAAAAAAGGCCTATGGAGGGATGCAAAAATTGCGGTCAAAACAATATACGAAACAATCACCAACCCTGTTTCTATACCGTGCCCGGCGCGGGGCGCCACAGTGGCCCTGCTCATTCTGGCAGCCTGGAATGTGCGTTCGCTTTCAGGCAAACTAACGACAAACCGTCCAGAAGGGGGGACGGCCCTGGGCACGAGGGGACCGGTTCCCTACAATGTGGACATTGCGGCTCTCGGTGAGACCCGCCTCTCTGTTCCCAACGAGAACACGTGAAGGACAAAGGGCAAACTGCCTGGATCTTGTTATTACAAAATCACCAGACAGCATAGACGAGATCACCTCCATGCCGCGCCTTGGTCGAAGTGATCACGTAGTGTTTATGTTGGATTATTCGTTATTCTCCATTTCACATACTCCAGACCGAAAAAGACGGAATGTTTGGCGAGGCGAATTCAATCAGATGAGGGCAGACTTGTCCGGTCTCGACTGGGGCTTATTGTTTACGGGAAAGCCTGGAGACCGTGGGCGGTTGAGGATCAAAACTGCCTCGAAAGAGTTCAGAGGAGAGCCGCGAAGATGGTTAGGGGTCAAAGCTCCTTTCCTTATGCAACCCGCCTAGTAAATTTGAACCTCTTTCCTTTGAGTTACAGGAAACTTCGCGGGGGTCTCTTGCAAGGCTTACACGTTGTAAAGGGGTTGGATTGCAGTCTGGCCTTCGAGGAATTATTTGAATTTGCTACCACGCCCAACCTCCGAGGTTACCAGTTAAAACTGCGAACTCAGCGGGCAAGGCTGGATGTGCGAAAGTTCTCATTCTCTGTTCGAGTGGTCCAACCACGGAATGCCCTTCCCGCAGATGTTGTGATGTCACCATCTGTACAAAGTTTTAAAAAGAATCTTGACATATTTATGTTCCGAAATGACCAAGAGCGATGAGAAGTAGAGCTCACCCCCTTGTAACTCGTTCTCATTTTGTCCTACCATTATGGGCGTGTTTGAACTATCTCAGCCCAGAACATTTATCTGTATATCACACATTTTTTTACGTTGCAAATAGAGTACTCAAAGGCTTACGCCTATTTCCCTCACTGAACTGAACTGACCATTCCGAAACCTACTAGTAAAATCGAACTGCTGTAGTGTATCTTGCCAACGTGCAAGTTCACCTTCCGCGTCCTTGATCTTTTGCAGTCACTGTAGTGGTTTACGGTCGGAATGAATGAGAAAATGTCAAAAAACAAGTAGAGTTTAAACTGTTTGACAAGAGCCATTAGGACGAGGAGCTCCCGGCGATAGGTACAGTAATTGCGCTGCGACTTCGACAGGGTCCAGCTAGCGAAGCAGATGGGTCTCTCGATCTCATTTTCATCGCACTGTGTAAGGACGCCACCGATGGTGAGTCCGCTGGTATCGGGGTGTAGAATAAGTGGGGACGCGTGAAGTCGGGTAATGGCTGGCATGAGGATAGATGCGGCAGTGGACATCGTCTTAATTTAGTCGAAGGCTGTTTGGCACTCTGACGTCAACTTGGAGGTTCGCCCTTCTCCGTGAGGCGGTATAGAGGACGTGTTATTTCCGCGAAGTGTAGAATAAGGCGTCTGTAATACGAAGCGGGGCTAATAAGTCCCCTGACGTACGTCACCGTTTTAGGTATAGGCCAGATTTTGATCGCTTCTACTCAGGTGAAGCACGAGTGCCGTCAGCACCAAATTTATGCCCAAGGAAGGTAAATTTGTTGCGCAGGAATATGCATGTCTGCGGGTTCGGACGGGGCTCGGCTTCACGCAGTGCGGTCAACATGGCCCTGAGGGTAATGTCAGGCTGGTCAGCAGTTTTCCTGAAGACGATAAAATCATCCAGTCATCTCGAACAACAGCTGGGATATAAGCGCGCCAACACAGTTTGCATTAACCGGTGGAACGTGGCTGCGACGCTGCAAAGACCAAAGAGTATTACTTAAGAGTCAAATAGCCCCTGTGGTAGAATAAAGGCCGGTTTTGTCCGTCTTTTTGATCCGCCTCCACCTGCCAGTATCCTGATTTCGGATCAACCATTGAAATCCAACGTGCGTGCACTAGCGTATCAAGAGTAATGTCTATACGCGGTAGGGGAAAAGAGTAGCTGATCGTAAAGGCGTTCGGACGACGATGATCATACAGAGGCACAGTTTATCGTCCTTTTGGGAACCAATGTAACAGGGGACGCCCAAGATGGGTGGAATGGGCGAAACATCTCACTAACTTCCCGTTAGAAGTATGGTGGTTGCTAGACTGTTTTCGCGGACCCAGTTTCAATAGTGTGTCAATAATAATAATTTTTGTTCAAGACCCGGGGTCCTATCATAGCAAGCAAGAATAAACTTTCATATGAATTTTAGAACAGGTACACAGAATTTGCGGGTACAAGCGAGGATGCGAGTTCCAGGAAGTAGTTGGTCAGAAGAAGAAGAAGAAGCGACCCAGCGATCGCTTCTTCTTTTGATAGACAGAATTTGTACAGTACTTAATTCATACTTATTGAATAAGTAGTATGTTACGAAGAAGGAAGAGGAAACAGTGAAAAACACGCCTAACGAATAAAAAATAATATAACTGGATTAACGTTAAAGGCAGAATAACTGTTGCTCATGAAAAATAAAGAGGTCAGGGCCGGTCTGCAAGTGGTGGCGTATAACGGATTTCCTGAAGGGGTAAGTCTGCTGTTTAAACGACCGGCCTGCATGCGGTATTGAGTAAAAGGGTCGAAGAGTACATCATCAAGGCAGAATCCATAGGCTGGATGAGGCCACTCACGTCAAAGTGTCAAGGTGGCGAGACAAGAGGAACTCAGACGCGATAGGTCACAGTCCGTTTTGAGTCCGGCCGAGGAGGGGCCAAGGGAGATGCAACCAAACTGCAGGTAGATGGCGAATACAGGAGGTCCCGCCAAGGGCGTTAATAGAGCGCTTGGGGTCGAAATGAGGAGGTGACCACATGAACTGAAAAAACAGCACTTCTGATGGGGGATCGTAGGGAGCGATACTACACATAAAAGAAGGAAATGTAAACGGAGACGGTAATTTAATGTCGGTGACCTGAATTCCCGGTGGCCCTTTCTCGGTGTCATAAAGAAAGTTCTCCGGGAAGGATGAGGAAAATAAAAGTTTAATTGAGTCAGTATTCAGGTAAAGACGCAACCTTATCTAAAAACTATGTTGATTGTCTGAAGATCTAATATATGTTGGACGGTTATTCTAGAGCAAAGTATACCTGGGAGCGAAAAAAAGAGAGGGCGCTTAGAGGTGAAGGAAGCGGGAGGAGGCATAATTAAGGAAGAATTGCGAAGATTATATGGGCGAATACTAGGGGTAAGTGCTGAAATCCGAAGGAGGATTTGAACTATTATTAATGCGCAAAAGGAGACAGAAGCCTGCTCCCAGTCTTTGAACCCATTAATATTTTAGGTTGGTTATCTGGCATCTATCTAAGTAGGCGATGTTTGGGTGCTCCGTACCTAAGAGTTTCCTAGTAAAATGCTTTTGGACATTTTTATATTTTGAACGACTAGCCTCGTTCATCTAACCAAAGAATGGGTAACTATATACGAGAATGGGAAGTACAAACGTACGATGGATTCGTAATTTAATTTTGGGAATATAGAAATTGTAAAAAAGTAAGCCATATATCCGGACAGCTTTGGCTGTAATTCTGTCAGCGTGTGGCGAGAGATCAAGATTATTTGTGGAGCTTAGACCTAAATCCTTGATGGGGGTACATTTATTCATAGGTTTGCCCTGATAGACCACTGGATGGGGTACGACTGTACAGGGTGTCGCAGATATGTGCCCGCGTTTTAGTTGAACGGTCACTCCAGCTTCGTCGATGCGTTTGGATGAACGTTGCACAAATCTACACCACGCCACGCATACACTGCCGGCAATTGCTATGAACGAGGACGTAGCATAGGCGGCAATCATAATACTGCATGCAATGGCAGTACTCTTAGAATAGAATAGGTTTACCATAGCACCTCTTGGGCATTGTCAGTCTCCTTTGAGCACATGAAGGAAACTAAATCAAACTCACCCATTTCGGCTGCACTTTGGCCTCGTTAGTTTTGGGGGTCTGTTTTCTCAAAAGTGCACGAATTGGGAGTTTGTTTTAGGTTAAGAACATGAGTTCCAAGACAAAATACTATCAAATTTAGAGAAAAGATCGATATATACAACGTAGAGATTGAGGCTTAGAGTGTGGTAGAATTTCGAGTAATGAATATATCGCTAATCGCGGAATTTAAAGAACATTGACGTCATCCTGACATTGAGATTGTGTTCGAGTTTAATTAATTTACGTGTCTTCAGCCCCCATTCTTTCATTGTCAACCTTTTCTTTAGAAAGGTCGCCGGACTGTTTACACAATCCGTCATGCTCATGTAGGGCCTGCACCATTGTTTGAACACTCGATTAAGGCTCTCGGTCTTATTCGTCGTGTTGCCACCATAGGTTATAACACGCGCTCGAGGATGAAAGGTCCACATGTGCCTGCAAATCAACCAATTTTCCTGGACATAGGACCATAGCCCCGGAAAATTACTTTCGATATGCCGCACTACAGACCTATATGCTGAAAGACTAAGGCTTCTCACAGCGTTCCTAACAAAATACATGGATATATCAGCTATCCTTTTTGTAATAGAGCTTAGTGACTTTGCGTCTAAAGGTTTGGAGTGCATGAGGAGTACATAGTAAAATAGTGATCTCAATTTCTGGAAAAATACGTCATCAGGCTCGTATTTCTCTGGCATCCATGTCAATAGAAACCGTTCGTATTTCCTTGGTAGCAGGGCCCATCAGGTACTTAAATTTTTAAACGACCCGATCAATGTTTTCGGCCGTTTCTCCGTACATGAATGAATAGAACACCGACTGCGCACGAACATGTTTGCGAGTGATTACTATGTGATACAACACAAAACCATGGCGGTTAGTGTGGTAGGTGCCGTTCATCTGCACCACCTTTGCATACTGAGCAATCACGGATTTCAGTGTTGGTGTTGTGAAGCACACTGCCTCCAGCCCTCTTTGTCGCAGAGGAAATCAGATTAACGGCCGCTCTTCATCTGATATATGGCTTCTGTCATTTCCATCGCCGACGGGTCGGATATCAGAATGCGTCTTTGCATGTTAACAAGGTCCTTCATTCTGTAATTTATCTCAAATGAATTTACGAGGACTGTTTTTAAGACAAGACCTACTTCTCAAATAAACCTTCAACCGACCAGCGAAAAGCCTGATCTGAGAAATCGTTTTTTGGAGCCCTTGTCTGGTTTCGCCTCCAAAGCAGCGGAACTTGCGGTATACAAACACCAACATCCGGTTACAGATGTGGCTGTACATCATGCATACCGAGCTAACGTGGAGTTCGCCGCCAAACTTAACCGCAGCGAATCTCGCCAGACAGCCAGACCGCACTGATCTGAAAAGTAGCATTTAACTGGAGAAAGTTTACCTGGTTCTCCAACCACAACTTCCCTGAAGAGGTGTCTCTGTGGACGCAGGCGAAGTAGACACACGTGTAATTTAGTATGCTAGATGCAGGATGGCAGCCTGCAGCTGTGGGAAATTTTGGAGCTGTAGTCGCTTTCCCGAAATTTCCAAGTAGATAATCGTATCTAAACTTACCTTCTCGTTCGTTCTTATCCTGGAAGTCAAATCTGCGTAGCTACTAAAAATGCCGTTTCGCGTCAGTCTCTTGAACTGCGCACCGAGAACCAGCGTTTGCTCTCGTGCTATAACACACACATTAGGAAGTCGTCACCAAACCGACTTTTCGGAGACGATGGACTTAGCGTATGAAAGTTCTGTAGATACGTAATTTTAGATAGATAATTTTTTATTACGGACCCGTCGGGGTCCCATCAAAGCAAGTTAAAATAAATTTGCATGCGAGTTTTAGACGAGGTAGGCCGAATCTTTACAAAATGCAATTCATAGTTTCTGAATTAGAAGTCCATTGAGAAATATGATGATTGAAGGGTAAAAAAACTCCTTACTAAAAGTTAACAATGATTGAATTTATTTTACAGGAGAAAAAAAACCACTCCATAAAAATAATAACAGAAAAAAACGAGCAGGACTGGCCTGTAGGTGGCGGTATATAACGGAATGTTGTCGGTCATCGTCAGGGTAGCAATAAATGTCAGCCTTGATGGGTACGAATGTGGGTCAGACAGGACTGGCTTGCAAATGGCATTGTATACGGGATTCACAATTGAGATCGTCTGGGCCGGATTGGAACGCCGCGTCAAAGAGGCCTGACGAGAGGAACCGAGATGCGATCGGCCACAGCACGCTTCGAGCTCAGCCGAGCAGTGAGGAAGGGAGGTACGACCGAACTACTAGTAGACAGTGAATACTGAGGGTTCCGCCGTGAGCGTCGACAGACCGCATGAGGTCGGAATGCGGGAGATGACATCAAAAACCGCGAAAATTGTCGCTATGGGGGGGGAGTGATAGCAGTGGATTTAGAAACCAATTCAAAACAGGGTTTCTAATGAGATAATTAAGAGTTACCACTTAATCTACCACTAAATCCCAGGAGGACCCTTCTCGAAGTCAAGAATCTGAGTGTTCGGGAATGAGACCGTTAACAGTGCCTTTATGCTTTCCGGTGTAAGATGGTTGCGTAATTTCCACTTGAATATCAGTAACTTAGGCGATAATCTAATTTCAGGCGGAAGATTATTCCAAAGGAAGGCATATTTGGAAGCAAATAAGAGGGAGCGCTTAGATGTAGTACAAAGAGGCGGCGGAATCACCAAAAACACGTAGAACGACCGCGTTTATCCTCCGAAACTTTAAAACTAGTGACATTAGAATGCGCCTTTATAACATGTACGTTAGACCTGGCCTGGAATACTGTTCATATTTACTTAGCCTCATGCGTGCTGCTGAGCAGAAGAAAGTAGAATCCGTTCAAAACTTTTTTATTAAAAGATTTTTACCCTGAAAATTGACATTTGTCTTACCAAGAACGTTGACGGCTTATAGGCCTTGATCCTTTATGGTTTCATGGATTACAAAAGGGACTATTTTACTATTTATGCTTTTATATAATCACACCTTTAACCCACTCACTACCTTAAGTCATCGTGTCCACCCCAGACGTAACAGTCACCGTGAAGTCTGTTTACTTTTTCCTCTGGCACGTACCAATAAATATCATGCGTTCTTTTCTGTGAATGCAATTGCTGTTTGAAATAAATTACCCATGAGTGGGAAAAATCTGTAAAATAATTCCTTGTTTAAGATAACTATTACTCGATTTTTGCATTCAGAAAAGCTCCCAAAATTTTAGGTGCTGAATCCACTGATCGACTGTACCGTAGAGATGGTGCTTGTGGTCTCTGACCACTATGGCTGGTCTCACTAGGGACAACCTCTTTGGCCAACAGCGACAGCTGTTCTTCGGCGCTTCTGTTTGGACTAGCGCCAACTTCATGAAAGAAATTGGCGACTGCTAATACCCGATGCCGTGCAACTCCTCCATTCTTGACGGTCGAAAGTTTGCTGTCAGCCGTTTTTTTCTCTTGAACCCTCTAAACCATAAAAACCACCATCAAATATATTTCTATTCCTTTTCGACAGGAGTTTTTTTCACTACTGGCCGGATTAGTGTTTACAGCTTCCCTGACGATGCCTGTAAACTAGCATTAAATAAAATTATTATTATAAATAATCACTTACATATAGATTAGCCGTTGAAGCCTTCTCGAGTGGTCTTCCCATCGGTAATAAGAAACGTTTCAGCAGGTCACATGTAGAGCACTAATCTGATGAGTAAGCTGCTTTGGTGAACGTCGTTCGTCCCTCAATTCCCTATTCTTTCGAAACAGTTGTTGCAACAGGGGTGCGTAAAACCAAGTCCTTTGGAAGTTTTTTATGCTTGTGAACTCTAATCATCGTGATTAATGTCTTATTGTAAAGTTCTGATGTGCTAGGTAGGTTTAATCGGACAGTCAGTCAGTGTATTTGAAGGAAATAGACTTAAGCCTTTAAACTCCCTATTTGTACATGAAAAATTCAAGAAAATAAGCAAAAGTGTATGGAAATTACAGCATTAAGTGAATACAGACATTGATTCACATAGGCCACTGGTTTTCTTGTTACAGTGTCATCTAGTCCGCTTGTTGCAGCAGCATATGTCTGTCAAGCCGCCATTTAAATATCTCCACAGACTGAAACATAACAATCGTCTCGGGCAGGTTATTCCACGGTTTCACGACAAGGTTGAGAATAAATACTTTCTCACATTCAATCTACCTTGGGGCACAAGTAGTTTGAAGGGATGTCCCCGGAGGCTAGTTGTTGTGGCGAGTGGGAAAAAGTCATTGCACCGAAGGGCGCAGTCCAAGCCACGCACGATACGGAAAGTTTGTATCAAGTCTCCGAGCAAATGCCTATAACTCAGAGGATTAAGGTTAGTTTGGCGGAGCTCGTATGGAAGTGCACTTTGACCTCTTATTAATTTTGTAGCTCGCCTCTGCACCCTTTCGAGCAGATTGTAATCCTGATGCGTCCACGGTCTCCAGACCTGAATTGCATATTCGCGATGCGGCCTTACAAACGTGCCGAAGACCTTGGAGAAGCAGTCTTCATCGAAAACTGCGAATGCCCGCTTGATGGCATATAGCATTAAAGTTGCATTCTTGGCCACCTTACAACATTGTTTAGAAGGCTTTAGGCTGTCCGCAACCCAGACTGCGAGATATTTCTACGTTTCTGCTTCTCGGAGTGGCATTCCGTTCAGATGGTATTGCCGCGTACTAGGGGTCTTCTTTCCGAGGCGCAGTATGGTACATTTGTTCACATTGAAGGACAAGAGCAATTTGCGGGACCACTCGTTCAATTGACAAAGATTTTTTTGGAAGTTGGTCTCATCCACAGCATTCTGGATGACTTTCCAGATTTTTATGTCATCCGCAAACACGGCACTGTTACAGTCCAACCCATCTACACAATCATTGATGAACAAGAGAGGGAGGGTCGGTCCGAGCACTGAGCCATGTTGGACTCCACTCTCTATGAATGTGCGCCTTGATTGCTGTCGTTCTACGCAGGCAATTTGGGAAAGGCCGATTAGGAAATTCTCGGTCCATTTGAGGAGTTTGCCGCCGATGCCCATGA
>CACRXP010000089.1:993120-1007618 GCA_902702965.1 Spirometra erinaceieuropaei | reverse complement strand
TCCAACTGCATTCTGATATGCAGCTCCTCCAGGTGAAAAGAGGATTAGGGAAGCATGGAGCGCCTCATTATAAGCAGGTTAGTTTAATCCTACCAACGGTGGAGTGAAAACGATATGTTTTCTAACTAATCACACTTACGATCACCTAGAGGAGGGGAGTCTTCTTTATCAGACTGAGGGTCGTCTTTACCTCTGTTTAGCGGACACCCTTGTGGATTTATGTGCGCCGCTGTACTTCACCTTCAATCCACATATCCAACAGCCTGATGCATTTCAAATGACCTCTCAAACACCCGCTTTTAAGCAGGTCCTTGTTATCCTTTATTATCTTAATAAAGAGACCTATCAATGCATATTAACATTTGGTCTGCGTGCAACCCATAGTCATCGCAGGCACTCGTACATCGCCTACAAGTATATACAAAAAGCGGGCTGTGGGCAATGTCAAGGAAACCCAGGAGGACCATTTCTGACGTATTAGAACTCGTAAGTGACAAAGTATCCCAAAACAAGGGATTCCAATTAGACTACATCCGTCGACAATATTGGCCAGAAAGGCACAACTGGTTTCTGTGAGCAAATAATCATCGGAGCAGGGCGTTTTATGCAATCATATTCGGAGAAACAGCTAAAAACAGTGAATGGATCATTCGAAAATTTAAGAGACTGATGGGTTCTGCAAGCGAGGAAATGCGGACGCCGCTCTTAGTTCGGGCATATATTCTTGCAACATCCCTACGCGCATTAAGCAGTCTGGACACGGCTTGCGTGCGTGGGTGTGAGAAGTGTGTAAGGCGCTTACGGACGCGCATCCCTAAGCCTTTGTTTTGATTTCCGCAGCTGCAGTCCTCGCACATGATCGAGAGTATGTCGGTCTGTTTATGGGAGGCCGTTGTTTTTATCAAAGAACCGTTGGGGTCCCATCAAAGCAACCAATCGCCTGATAGCTGACAGAAACATTCCGCTAATTGTTGCCGTTTGTCAATTGTAATTTTGTGGGGATCAGTAAACAAACGTAATTGCGGAAGAAATCTAATAGAGCGCGCAAACAAAAACCCAAGCATAAAAGGACAAATAAAATGTTAATCAGTTAAAACAAATAAACGCCAAAGCATGCCATGCTAGAGAGGCAGGAAGATATGGTAATCAGAGTGATAATGCGATAGCAAATTGCTTTTCAAGATTGCCATCTTCACTTGACTATCGTAAATATCGACCATTTGCCGTAACTTCACCACTTATGTATGTATGTTAAATTATTGGTACATCCTCATCGCAATATTTAACCGAATTGCCTTTCTGGACGGACCACTGGAAGCCAAAAACCATGGAAAATCTAAAGTTTGGGCAAACTGAGGGAAATTTTTGAAACGAGTAACTATATACTAACTGTACTAACAACACTAACTAATTATGATAACTAACCAAGTACCTGACTAACTAACCGATTAAATAACTACTTAAGTAACTAAGTATGCTAACCTACTAAGTAATTATACTATTTTACTTGCTTAGTAACTAATTGACAAACTGACGAAGTAAACGACTAAGTATACTAACTAACTGCCTAGCTAGCCAACTATACTAAATAACTAACTAAGCTGTGGGTGAGCCGCATGAAACTTTCAAAGCGGGTAACTGCACAATAACTTTTTATTCGACCACTTATTTCTCACTTGTCTGATTTTCTTAATGACGTCTTCCGGGTAGCTCAGTGATTGGAAGTGTCACTCACACATAATTTCACACAATTTGAGCTCAAGAATAGTCCTAGAAGCTGTCGCGCCTCGCATACAAATGTTCGACCAATCACTATTCAGCACTGTGAAACCCGTCCGCATATCGCGTTTTTAATCACAAGCTCTTGGGTGGCTTTGCTACTGTTATTGAATCGGTCGGCAACCCTATAACTAGTCAATATGTACTCTATATTGTCTTCATACTTGCATTTAGATGCTCAAAAAACTTCACCTGCAAGTCCAAATAATCGTAGACTGCCCACTCTACGAAGCCAGTTACGCCCATCTAATCCCTCTTATTTTTGCCATACTGCTGTCGTTCCTTGCGGATCTGTTGACATTTCCGTCGGTTTATAATACCGGATGCGTGGTTGTGACCTTAAAATCGTCAGTTACCATTTCGTGTTTACTCATGATTAGGCGTATCACCGTTTGCAGTCGACATGTATCGAGATCTCGCAAACTTAAGTTTGCAAATATTGATTGCAGCTACCCACAGACAACGAGATTTTATAGCACGGTTACCCTTTAATTTGCCATAATGCCTTACATTTTACCTCAACTGCTTTCCCCGCCCATGCTTTGTACGTTTACTCTCGTAATCCTCCACTCGTTAGCATGATATCATAATATATATTATGAAGACCACAGAAAGGGGGTATTTGAAGTTTATTAGGCAGATGATCGGTAGTCATTTATGCACAGTATAGGACTTGCGGATTTATGCTACGCTGTTTGCGCACATGTGACGGGGTGATTTTTGACGTTGCCGTGGTATTCATAGATCTTAGACTTTTTGGACTGCCGCGGTAGTGCGGTAACTGTATCCTCCATGTATGCACAAACAGGTTAGACAATTTAAGAGTTTTTGATTATTATTCCGTCAAAGTTTCGATAGCTCAGCGCGAAGATAATCAATATTTATCATCAAAAGTCACTATAAACCACTAGATGTGCGCGAAAATGTGAGATAGCTTCTGGAGATTGATATGCGGAAGTCGGATCCAATAGAAGCAATCTACCTAATATTGTCAGAGACCGCAAAAGAAGGCGTTGCGGCCCCATACTTCACAAAGTGAAGGCAACCCTTACATAACAGTGACCGGGAAAAAAGGCGTATTTGTTGGAAACTACGCGAGACCTCTTGCGCAATAGCCAGGAGCTTTATTTAGGATGCCCCATGTAATCAGCCGAACTTGTGGGCTTCTTTTTCCCCCAGATAGCCTTCTATACGTAAAACTTGGTAGTTGGGTCGGGTGAAGTCGAGAGGCATATACTGCGCCTGGACACAAGGGTCAGATGACCATACTTTTTGCATCGAAGCTTCTTGAGGCTCCTTCCTGTTATTGCCAACTGTCGATCCAGAATATTTACTACCGCTTTAGAACAACCGTAATCTAAAATTACTGGTAACACACCACGGTCACATGTCTTCCAAATAAAGGATTTCGGTGACTGGTTGTAGCATGCCATGCAGTCGGTCACACCAATAAAGGATTCCGATTCGCAGAGATTATTCTTTAGCCATCTTTGCTACTCCCTGGACCAGTATTGTGAGCCACAGTCAGTACGATTGTCTTAAGCGAAGAGCGTTCTAAACGAACCTCGTCACAGTTGGAAGCCAGACAGTAAGAAAGATTTTTAGACCCTGGTCTACTTGATGGCCCTCATTCGTGACCACGGTGGGGGGCTAGTGCAACGGCCTTCGCCGAAGGTTAACTGCGAAATAAATAGACTCTTGGGCCCGAATGATAAGTGATCAGAAAACAGCAGCGACACATTATCAGATCTTGGTTGGTTGGGGTCTAGTACACCGGCCTCTTTATAAAATAGCACAAGGCCCGGCGGTGACATCATTGCTTGCCGTTAGATAAGTTCGCTTGACATCACTGCTTTGCCGTTTGATTCTTAGGCCAATGCGTAAGAAGAGACAACAGAGAACAAGTAATCCGAGCGGTTATTGGGGATGCGCGTGTCCTCAGAATTTCAAAGAAACCTCATGAAGAGAAAAGGTTATTCAAATATTACGATCCATGCTAAGGCGCCCGCGTGGAGTGAAGCGCTCTGGAGCCCCGGTTTAGTCAAGCAGACCGGTGAGTAGTATGTGGGCTGAACTACTCAATCAGGGACGAACGCCTGATAATGTATGCCCAGATGTGCGGATGTTACTTGATTCCTGTACCCGTGATCAATCATCGTCAGCCTGCTGTCCGTCTGAAGTTCGAATTGTTGGTCCAGGCTCTCAGAAAATTAAGATCCCTGGGATCCACACCTACGGCAACCCCCGCGACTCTTCAAATAGCCACGGTAGCGATTGTCGTCGCACGGCAACCGAACTTTCCACCTTTTGTGTGGGAACCGGTAATAGCACGCTGGCTTACGTGAGCCTAACAAGTCACTTCGCGTACATCTCTATTATTTACATGTACGCATCAGCACCAGCTGCAAACAGCACAGCTGCATAAGTTAATCTAGAGACTCTTCAACGTGGTTGGCTGACTGTCGCCGGGTGCCCGGCCTGGTTGCTTGGTGCTTGGCCTTCGATGCGACAATGGTGGGTGGATGCCGAATTTTACTGACTTAAACTGGCTAATTGTCACTAGGTTCTTTCAGCATCGCCACAATCGGCATTCAAACGATGGCCATAGAGCTAGCAAGATTGGCTCCGTTCTAGTTATTTTGGAGTTTTGTTGCTGGATTTATGATAGCAGATCGATATGTGACGCTGAAAATGGCAACGCTCATGAGTCAGACCTGCTCTCGTTCGCACACGTCTTAAACTTCATCTCTTGACTGGACAGAAATGGTCGTGTTCACGATGCTCTGGTGTCGCAAAACTGCGGTAACCCGGCTCCACTGAGGCCCTAAGCACAGACATGAGGTCTCGCTCGACGACTCTAAGAAGATGACGATGATGATGAGAAAGAAGAAGAGCGCAGTAGCCAGTAGTACCACGTAAATGGTTGTTCGGTGATCCTGCTGATTCAACCGTCAGAGCAACAGTGACGAGGTCAACTCGAAAACCTTACAGTTGTCTGCTTAGCCAGCTCAATCTAGGTTTCACAATGATGCTTCCTTCCGCCAATCGCAAACAGTCACGATAAAGTCAACAACGGATGACTTCAGAAGCCATAAGACTAAGGTGGCGACCTCCAGGAAGCAGGTTCGAACGTCGAGGACATTGGAGAACCGCCAAATTTTCCATCAACCCAGTGATTGGTGATCGCATTGACTGACAATTTCGCGGTGTGAATAGCGGCTTTATTGCCGACAACTTAGACAGGATCGGTTTTCAGCATGAGAACTTTGAGCACCTTTTCCAAATTCGACGCCCAACCTACCACCTCGCTTTTTTCTGCAGGAGTTTTATTTTCATCCAGCCTACGCAGCGTCACTTGACTTTCATTCTAAGGAATGAATCGCATCGTCAGCACAGAGATCGCGTAACAACAAGGCGTCCAGAGAAGATGGTATTTTCACCGAAATGTGCAAGCCTTGTATCGGCAGTGGTCCCTTGGCTCCATTATGCGATTGAGCAGGCATAAGGAGATGGGCTGGGTTCGAACGACTGGATTTCACACATCCTTGTGCCTCCGCGAGAAATATCACAGCATAAGCCTCATTGACGTCGCTGAAACCGTATTCGTCATTGTCACCCTAAGGCCATCTAGTGTTCATAAGTCTAAGACGGGACCCAACCAGGTTGCTTTTAATTTGAACGTGGATGCATCAATCCGATATCCATACTGCGGCATATTTCCGAATTCCGCCATGGCTTTGTGTACTTGACGAGTCTGTGTTGTTGGCCTTGGCACAGCGTTTGATTCCGTCTATCACGAGGCTCTGTAGCCGACAACGGAACCATACCATATCCCGACATAAATAATAATTGCAGTCATGGCCCACTATTCTCCTACCATCGCCTGAGTGTTCTTAGATCAAGCGTCCAACAAGATTGTATCTTGTCGCCTAATCTGTTCGAATACGCCATAAACTGGATTATCGGATGGGCCCTACACACCTTTGACGATGTTGAATTTGCATTCAAGCGCCGGCTGACCAGCCCTGACTGTGCTGAAGACATCGCCGTGTTTGCGTCAAGTTTTTTTGAACGACAAACTGTGGTGGCTCGGGTGGATGAAGTTTTATCCATAAAAGCTGAGAAGACCACGATGTTTTCGACTGCATTCCTGAGCAGGAGAAGCCGCTTCTCTAGATTAATGATTCCGGAAAAACATTGCCTCAATCTACTGAAAAGATGTCTCCCGGGTCCGCTCATCAAGTCGCTAGACCAGCTCGTCAGAATAAGATGCAAGATCACCCGAGAAAAGACCAGATATGAATTTCTACAATCGTGCAGACGGACTCAGACTTACTCTCACCAACTAAGTAACACCCTCCGAAGAGATGGTCTGTGGCCCGCTCTACAAAACCTTGACCGTCTTGCCCTTTCGAAAATGGGTGAATTCGAATACTCGCTGTCACATATGCGCTGCCAGCTAGACCAGTCAAAGCTTGTGATGGACTCGGTGAATCCAATGTTTTGGTTATTGTTTACAAAATACGTTTTGAACTTGCAAGCTAGGATAAGACAATCGTTCCGCGCTGATCTGATGAAGTCGCTAAATAAACAACCCGTAGACGAATCGCTTCCAGTAAATCCAGCTGACTACATTGTTAACATGTCGGATTTGAGACTGACTAAACTGCAAGCCGAGGCCCTCTCTTTGGGACTTAAGTTTTGTGTGCCGAGGAGAAAAATAGATGCGACGGAGATTGAGGCTCAATTTGAAGACCTATATCACCAATTATCGGAATTAACACCGACGTCAGAGGACAATGTGAGATGGTTGAAAGCGAAATTCATAGATATTACCTATCAATACAGAAATTTCTCGACTACGCAACGCTCACTACTAGCTAGACAACACTTCTCGGCCCTAACTGACCTACGTATGACCACTGAAGTTGTCGTCTCAAGAGCTGACAAAGGAAGCGGTGTCTTGATCCTAAACAAGACTGATTTTGTGAGAAATATGGAAGCGGTATGAGTGACTCCAGCAAATTTTCCTCTGAAACCCATGAGAAAGAAGAAACAAAAGTGCTAGAAGACCTTATTGGGAAAAAGGTAAAATCGTTACTTGAGAAGCAAATAATAGACGAGAATATGGTTGCGTATCTTATTCCTGTAGGTTCGCATATTCCCAGACTATATGGACTGCCAAAATTGCACAAACGATTGTAAGCTGGAGGAAGTAGATGGTTTCGAATACCTCGAGACTAGGCCATTGTCGAATTGACAGAGTAATGACGGCATCGTTGCCAAGAGCAATGCAGCTCACAGGATTTTTACAACGTTTAGAAGGTTTCTATAGGCTCGATTCCATATCTCCATCGCCACGAAAATCCATGTGTGCTGGGCATCCATATTGTCGGTCCCCCTTACACGGTTGTGACTCCTGGGCTGTGCACGCGGAAGGCTAACGAAGACTGGAAGTATTTGACCACTGTTGCTGTAACCTACCCATCAAGTGGGGGACACTAACGTACCTTATCATGAGACATTCCGCACTTGTTGCAAAAACATCGCAGGGATATCTAAGGCTACCTACAAAAAGACGGCTGAGGTGGTTTGGATCTATCCTCGACGTCTGGCTGACGAGTGCACGGATGCTGCCCCTGGTCCGACGCTGCAGCCCATCTAAAATAGTCTCGCTCTCTGCAGTCCATCAAGGCTGGACTTTATGTATTCAGCCTCCGTTGCTGGAGGAGTGAATGGGTTGAGCTGTTCAGACCCATTGCCGAAGATCGTTGGGCGTAGGAAGTTACAATTCTCTATATGCTCGAGGCCGAACAAATTGGGCATAAGCACAGCCGTACTGAGTACAAACGCAACCCACAATTAGACCCCTAAGAACGTTGACGCACGATGTCGGGTAGATAAGCCAGCCCTCGAGCGTAATCAGTCGCTAACCTAGAAATTCTTGCCTCCCATAGTTTAGTATTACCAAAATAATACCTTCGAAATGCTGCGAAGACTCGGAGGCATATTTTCTTCGTTTATTTGTTCCGTTCGCCTCACAGTATACACTTCCGTATGCTGCATACTGCGCTTTTTCAGTCCAGCCCCGAGTATCGTTTATTGGTGCGGTCTCCGTTACTCGTACGTGGCATTGCTTAGGGAAAGGCTAAACCGGAAAGGAGACTTTTTCGCAGCGCGTCATCATCTACCGGGTAATTAGTTGTCCTAATAAATCCTCCTAGCGCCTACATGCAATCTGTTCATTCCTTCGTCTACATTCCTTTGTAGGGTGAAGGCGGCCCACCGACGTATAGGCCGGCACAAAGTTAACCAATGCTCACCACAGTATTCTGCCCCCCTATATCATATCCCGCCGTATGCTATATTTCTGCCTAACATCGGCAGTTTCATGTTGGTTTTATTAAATAAAAGGCTCCATGTCCCATGCGATCATGTTTCGCTGTTAAATGCCCTTTTGACATCTTTTCTTTCCCGGTTTTATAAGTTTTATGCTTTCTGATTCCTTTATTTTTTCCAGCGGTTTAACCGCTAGTGCTCCTGTCGCATTATTTTTAGCCCCTACGCGTTGTTCGTCTTCCAGTTGTTTTTCAGATAGCCTTTCGTGCTTTACCCTGAATACCAACGTCTTTGTTTCATAGTCTTACGGATTCCAAGAGAAAAGCAGCCAGACGTTCACGAGTCTTTGACTCTCAGACAAATCCTAAGTTTTTGCCTCCATCCGACAGACTGATTCCCGGGTCTGAGCCGGTACCATAGTTATCCCCTTCGTCTGATATTGCTGGGGAGATACCATCCGGAAATTGACTTATTTGTTCTGTTTCCAGGACACAGCCGCATAGTATTACTCTCGTGGGTGTTGAACGCACAATTAATGCCCATGGACATTGCTGGCCATGGTTTTGCGGTCGGCTTATCTAAAAATTATGAAACGCATATACATAACCTGGATGAACGACCACATGCCTTAGTGCTTATCAAGGCGCTCCGAATAAAATGACCGACCTTTTTGATATTTCTTACTGCACCGATGAAGTGGCAGACCACATTAGCACACGTTGACAGAAATTGTGCTCGATGGAGACCCAAATGGCCTCAAAGGTAATTATTTTAAAGAAGTCCTTTAAAAGTATCATGGGGCAGATTTGATGCTGGAGTGGAGTCACGGGAGAGAAAAAGGCGACTACTGGGAAAATTTGATTTTGGTCTGAAATCTCGAATACCACTATCAAACTCCCCACTATCATTACCAAAAGAAGGGGAGTCGCTGCTGTGTACGTCAGTATACATCTAAGTGAGCTCGTGAATTCGCACGGTTCGCCGTTTCTGTCTTTGCATGAATCCATGGGTCGACTGTTTGATCCGTCTCAAGAATTTACCACACAAGGAGCAGGTGTCCCATACAGTCTCTGGTAAGGTTGTCCACTTGTAATGTGTGTTCGCAAAGTCGCATAAACTCCGGAGAGCTGGATATGCAGGTTGCTGTGCACCTATCGCTTCGGTCGTTGATCTTTGGTTGTGGAAAAGTCAGAGGGTGGCGTGCATCGTCATCTGATAATTATGATCCAGTCGCCTCATCGTTAGGTACTATTCGTACACCCTTATCTGCAGTTACCAACTTGGTTTCGCAGCGTAGTTACAGTCTCCGCAACTAAATTACAACTAGTAGACGACGGGACTTTTCTTTTTTGGAGATTAGGTTCTTTGATCTTACCTCGGAGCGCCTAAGCATTAAATCAGGCATGTAAACGACAGTCTTTCGACGACCTCCGACAGCCTATTACTGAAGAGGTTTATCGCTATGATTCGTGTTAGTTGATTGTCTCCGTTCTGTTCCGTGCCAGCAGTTAAATGACGCGGTTGAAGGACCCAGTTCTTAGACAGACGTCTTCTGTCGCCTAAAGCTACAATTGGGCTGCAGCCACCACAGACACCCAAAGTTGGTTGCTCGAACCCGTAATGTCAGATGAACTTGTACGAGCGAATAAGGCCACGTGAATTCCTGACTAATACACTTTGATGTGTATTTCACGGACGACCTCATACGAAGTGCGAAATGAAACCGTTCAGTCGGCTTGGGAGGTTTTTTGTACTCAGCTGCAACCTCTGAAGCTACTGTACGATGTCAGTCATTGATCTTCCCGTCTCCTACTTTTTATGTTTAATCCTATCTACTGCATTTTTTTCAAGCGTTTTATCAGCGGTGTGTCAGGGGGAGTAATAGTTCGTGCCGTGACTAATCCAAGGCAAGGCCTTTATTTCCGATGATGGGAGTGGATTGCTATCCATCGTTTTATCACAATCCTAAGGTAGTGTAACTTTCCAATGGCCCATGAGTCGAGCGCTTTAGCACGTCGTCAGAGTATGCACATGCAGGTCCATTTGTCATCTCGACCGCATGTTAAAATTTGCGCCGCTGTCGTTCACGAACGCCATTACTTGACGTTTGATACTCTCGGTGCATGTTCATGCGCGTACGGTCTCTAGTACTGCCAGCCGTGTTTTTACACCCATGATCACTCTGTTGCTGTATATTCCACCATGCATTTTTTATTTTTATAATTATGCCCCAATCGAGATGTCTACCATTTCTAACTCTTCATGGTCGGTGATTTTTTTCTGTCTTTTCCACATGCCCTTCTTTCCATCATAGAACTTCAACATTGTTTGTAGGGTCCAACCTCCAGCCTGCCGTCTTTTCTCTTTTTTTTTTAGTTCATGCGACTTACGGACCTAGTTCTTGCATGGCTCCTGCCACTTACGCTTGGCGACCAGTGCATCTGGTACGGTCTGTGCCCAACTCAGGACTCGGAGGGCACGTACTGTGCAAAGAACGTGTCCGCCACTCCTCTCAGAAATGGATCTGATGGAATACTCCAAACACTGCTAGAACTGTGTCCAGATTATGCTTCTCCTGACAGTAGCGCAGAGTCGGTACCGGTTTGCTGCGATGCGGCTCAGGTCAACGCATTTTCAGTCGGTATCCAGAGTGCCAGTGTCCTTCTCGGAAGGTAGGTGGTGACATTTTTGATACCCTGGTACTGGTGGTTGACTGATCGTAATCATAGTAATGGAGGTGGCATTGGTAATTTTGGTAGTAGTGGCGTTGGAGTTGATGCAGTGACAGAGGCGGAGCAGGAAAAGCAGCAGCAACATAAACCACGACAAAAATGACCAAGACACAATGCTGCCTAGGTCTTATCGTTCACTAACCGCCTTGAATTGCCGATTTGTAAAGTATGTTGCATTATTTGGCAGATGTTGTTGTACTATTTTTTACATACAAAGACAGGGGTGACAGGAATGACCGTTTTTTTGGCGGTCCGTGTGGACCTGGGATTTAATTCCTGACGTATTTGTTTGTCCACCTTAATTATTGAACCGCGTGTCCTATACGCAGTTCGATAGTTAGCCCTGTCGGCCGCCGCCAGTTAAACCACGTGTTGTGTATGACCACGCAGAATGGAATATAAAGTGGATGGTAAACAACGACGTTAGACGTTTACATGGGAGCTTTTACCCTATCATTTTGAATTGACCGACAAGTTCGACTACCCCGATCGATGTGTCAGGCATATATTTTTCGTGATACGAGGACTTTGTTCATCCCTAGGAGCCTTCGAATGAGGCCAATCCCGTGGGAATTCTTCCTATGCCTCACCGAGTTAATTATCTATTCAACCTCCTTTGTTAGTAGTCCGTCCGAAATTTTGGTTTGTTCGTGAGTGGTAGTCGGAGCTACCATGTTTCAGTTACCTGACCCTTAGCTAAACCGGAATATGCCAAGGTCGCTGGAGGTCACAGCCGGAAGACTGTACATGATAGACCAAGGCAGTGACATATGAGTTTACTCATGTCGGTTCTATCAAATCTCGTTCGTTTTTTCCGCCTCGTGGATCTTGCTTCTTTCATGCAAAAGCTACCTGTTTTGCATTATATTTGTCCTCTCTCTGGTCTAGTATTGATACTAGGCACTGCATGTTTGTTGGAGAAGTCTAGGACATGAAAACACTCACTTCAGGCACACCTAACAATATTTATGCGGACTCCCGTTTTCAGATGTCCTGCTTGTTTCGCAAACTTTCGACGACTCTTCTGTAAGATGACTTGTGATCCTCACCAAAGTGCCTTTCTTCAGCCACTGAACGTCACCAAAACTGACGCGGTGACAAAAGTCCTTTACGTTCTCACAACACATTTTGCTGAGGGATTTTTCAACAACTGCAAGGTAGGCACTTCTTTAGTCCCCATCTTCTTCCTCCTTTACCACCATCCTTATCTTTGGATGTTGTATCAAACCCCTTGGGTGGATCCTTAAACTGACAGACAGAAGAATTTCACTCCTGTTTTGTGCCTCCAACCTCGACAGGCAACGCTTTACAAGCGTGAAAATTTTTCTGGATCGTTGCGAACTAGACAAATGGGTTCGATGATCTTGAGCCTGGGTCTGATCGACCTGACCACTTAATTAGAGGTTATAAGGCCCAAGTCTAGCGATAAACTTAGAATACACGCATGTTGGCAGGCAAATGATGAGATCTGAGCGTTTTCCAGCAATGCACATTGATTTTGTGGTTTTGAACATGACCTCCATCCTTCGTGACACGTTTCACAAAATGATTTTTTTAACTGGCTCAAGCATTTTGCAGTCGTTGCCCGGTAATTTCACGAGTTGTATTGGTTACTGTGAGCTTGGGTTAACTAAAAGAGGAGGACATTGTGGAATGCTTCTCTTTTTTGCCTAACTTTGAAAAATCGTCCAGTGCCATCACATCGGGCTTTCGAGGTTGACAAACGACAAATCCAACTTTAATTGATCCTCCTTTAGTTGAGGGGGTAGTTTGGAAAATTTTCACTAATAGAAATATATCATCGGTTGATTGTCCTCACTTCATAATGTTTGAAGCCACTGAATCCTGCAAACGTTTGCGTAATTTAACTCACTCACTTTTGCGCACGGGGGTTTGTGAAATATTTTATTTTGCAGATGCGGGTCAGCGGACTGTTTTAAAACCCGTGCAGATCGGATCTAAGCTCAGAAAAACGTGCATTTCACCACTGAGTTCTAGCAATTATGTATGCTTGCTTAACTAGCCTACTAGACCGACGGTGTCAGACCCAAAGCCCTTTTTTCAAGACAGCTGCTATCTCTAAGTTCTTCTCCAGTCGTTCTGACTTTGTCTTGTCATCCTAACAGCACAAATGTGGGAGGGGAGTGTGGGAACTGCGCTGCGAAAGTCTTTCTCACTACAATTCTAGTCACGCACGAGTCGCTACTGTCCCCCATGACGGTGACGGTCGCCATTGATTCCTACCTACGAACCATCAACGTGTACCAGGGAAGACTAGTCGTGCAGTTCGTAACTCGGCCGTTTGAAGTTGGTTTTGTTTTTTTCTGGAAATTGTCCATCTTGACGCAGTTAACTGCTGGCAGGTCCAGACCGTTAATTATCCGTATAATTCTATTCGAACGCAGGTTTCTAAGGCCTCTACAGGTAGCATTATTTATCATCATGCCCAACGGAAGAATTGTCGTATGACATTCTAAAATGTCCACGAAAAGCCGGCGACTCGAATTCCGTTACAGTTTCCGCTGAGAACACCGGGCGAAGACACCAAACATTTGTTTGATATTCATCCTTCTCTCCCCTCTTCTCTACCTCACTGAACTCTCCGGGCCTTTAGGCCAACCTGTGACAAGGTTGGGCCTATCGGCAGAAGTGATAAAAAGTCGGCGTATAACGCGTGTTACACGGTATATTATACGCGCCTCGTTTGATTGATCGGTATTTAACTGATTTCATGTTCTGGCAGTCAGTCCAGTTCGGAGGCATGCCCGCCATCGATAAAATCTGTGAAGATACTGAATGTACTCCGTCAAAGTTGCTGGCTGCTCTGGGACGTTCCACGCGCGAAGGTGGTCAGGCGCCCTTCTCCATTAACTTCACCATTGTCGACGAGCCGGTGTCTCGGCGTCTCACCCCCATGAATGTCCCGTGTACACCTGCGACCAGGCTGTCCCACCCTCGGGCATGGATTTAGGAGGGCCGGCCTGTTCTTGCAGCAAACTAATGCTCTTTAGGGGCTTTTTTAAATGGATGTTAACTTACGTGTAGTCTTGTACTTGGTACGGCTGCGATCATGCCTGATTTAGCCGGCCTCGACGATGTCCCGAACTGTACCTCTCCACGCGTGACGAACCGCGGCAGCAGATCTGGACAATTCAACCCATTCTCTGGTCCAACGACGGAGACCGAATGTCGAAGGTGCGAGAACCCCCTCCATGTCCTGACGACACGTGTCGAGCCATGTTTTGAGTTGGCCCCTTCTTCGACGCCTCCAATGGCTTAACGGTGCCGGATCGAGGTCAGTAACACTGAACTGCTGAGGTGGACAACGAAGAACACGCCCAAACCACCTCAATCGCCTTTCTTGGATGGCCTGGGTTATCCTTGCAATGTTGCCGCAGTAAGCATGGACTGTCTCATTTGAGACGAAGTCGGTGAACTTCACTCGAAGGATGGTCCTCAAACAGTGGTGGTCAAATACCTCCACTTTTCACTCGTCCTCCACACGTAAAGCCCAGCGTTCATAACCGTAGAGGACAGACCGGACAGATGCACGGTACACACGAATCTTAGTGGCGCTGGACGTGTCACGTCGGATCCATAGGCATTTCCGAAGGCTTGATAAAACCCAGCGGGCAGCATCATTTCGGG
>CACRXP010000089.1:977249-991263 GCA_902702965.1 Spirometra erinaceieuropaei | reverse complement strand
TGGTTGTTATCCACACCTGCGACTTCGACTGCTTCATCTTCGAAGTCATTCGCCGTTTTGATAGCACCAGTTTCCAACTGAGAATTCGGATCCGCCCTCCCCCCGTATAGGCGTCCATGCAGCCTCTTCTGTGGTTGTCTGCTGAGTTTCCCAACATAATTACACCTGCGGCAGAATACTTGCCGTTTATAGACAACGGACTCCTTTTCACCTCTGAGTTGAAGGTATTTTGGGATCAAAACTCAGCGACAAATTTTGGTGTACGGTTTGTGGCGACTCCGCCCTCTGTTGATATGGGCCTCGTAGTCGTGGCTATCGAACCAACCTTCACATGCGGAATCCTTTGCCATGGCTTGGGATATTTGAATGTTTAACACTCTCCCTAAGGTCACCATCTCCTTGTCGAATGCTGATAGGATTATCTTCCTCGAAGGTACTCCGTCGGTGTTCGAGCTCAACCTTGGCAGGTGACATTCTACAATGATCTACCTGTCGTCGGTATGTCCTATTGCCTTGCAGCCACTCCTTGCGGGGCATTGAATTGCCTGCAGTGTGATGATTCACTTTATGTGGATCACCGCCTAACGGTTGATCTGATGGCAGAGGTGGGCATCGGTGGTAATTGTTTTTTTCTTTCTCTAGCACAAACAACCTTGTAGCTGGTGTCCTCGGAAGATACTTAAAATCAACGAAGCTAAGCGCAGCAAATCTCCCTGCATTTACTTCCACCAACTGTTGTGTGTCTCCGTACGACTGTACAGGGTATCGCGGGTATGTGCCCTTCTTGGCACCTAGCTCTTACCTGTGGACCACGAAGCCGTGCTAAGCACGACGGCCACACCCCAGTTACTGTCCTTAACTAGCGGGCTAAACCAGATGTTTGTGTCTTCATACCCGGTAGTCCCCAAACTAGTCCTTAAATCCCCCACCCCAAACAAAAAAGGCCTATGGAGGGATGCAAAAATTGCGGTCAAAACAATATGCGAAACAATCACCAACCCTGTTTCTATACCGTGCCCGGCGCGGGCCGCCACAGTGGCCCTGCTCATTCTGGCAGCCTGGAATGTGCGTTCGCTTTCAGGCAAACTAACGACAAACCGTCCAGAAGGGGGGACGGCCCTGGGCACGAGGGGACCGGTTCCCTACAGTGTGGACATTGCGGCTCTCGGTGAGACCCGCCTCTCTGTTCCCAACGAGAACACGTGAAGGACAAAGGGCAAACTGCCTGGATCCTGTTATTACGAAATCACCAGACAGCATAGACGAGATCACCTCCATGCCGCCCCTTGGTCGAAGTGATCACGTAGTGCTTATGTTGGATTATTCGTTATTCTCCATTTCACATACTCCAGACCGAAAAAGACGGAATGTTTGGCGAGGCGAATTCAATCAGATGAGGGCAGACTTGTGCGGTCTCGGCTGGGTCTCATTGTTTACGGGAAAGCCTGGAGACCGTGGGCGGTTGAGGATCAAAACTGCCTCGAAAGAGTTCAGAGGAGAGCCACGAAGATGGTTAGAGCTCAAAGCTCCTTTCCTTATCCAACCCGCCTAGTAAATCTGAACCTCTTTCCTTTGAGTTACAGGAACCTTCGCCGGGATCTCTTGCAAGCCTTACACGTTGTAAAGGGGTTGGATTGCAGTCTGGCCTTCGAGGACTTATTTGAATTTGCTACCACGACCAACCTCCGAGGTTACCAGTTAAAACTGCGAACTCAGCGGGCAAGGCTGGATGTGCGAAAGTTCTCATTCTCTGTTCGAGTGGTCAAACCACGGAATGCCCTTCCCGCAGATGTTGTGATGTCACCATCTGTACAAAGTTTTAAAAAGAATCTTGACATATTTATGTTCCGAAATGACCAAGAGCGATGAGAAGTAGAGCTCACCCCCTTGTAACTCGTTCTCATTTTGTCCTACCATTATGGGCGTGTTTGAACTATCTCAGCCCAGAACATTTATCTGTATATCACACATTTTTTACGTTGCAAATAGAGTACTCAAAGGCTTACGCCTATTTCCCTCACTGAACTGAACTGACCATTCCGAAACCTACAAGTAAAATCGAACTGCTGTAGTGTATCTTGCCAACGTGCAAGTTCACCTTCCGCGTCCTTGATCTTTTGCAGTCACTGAAGTGGTTTACGGTCGGAACAAATGAGAAAATGTCAAAAAGCAAGTAGAGTTTAAACGGTTTGACAAGAGCCATTAGGACGAGGAGCTCCCGGCGATAGGTACAGTACTTGCGCTGCGGCTTCGACAGGGTCCAGCTAGCGAAGCAGATGGGTCTCTCGATCTCATTTTCATCGCAATGTGGAAGGACGCCACCGATGGTGAGTCCGCTGGTATCGGTGCGTAGAATAAGTGGGGACGGGTGAAGTCGGGTAATGGCTGGCATGAGGATAGATGCGGCAGTGGACATCGTCTTAATTTAGTCGAAGGCTGTTTGGCACTCTGACGTCCACTTGGAGGTTCGCCCTTCTCCGTGAGGCGGTATAGAGGACGTGTTATTTCCGTGAAGTGTAGAATAAGGCGTCTATAATACGAAGCGGGGCTAATAAGTCCCCTGACGTACGTCACCGTTTTAGGTATAGGCCAGATTTTGATCGCTTCTACTCAGGTGAAGCACGAGTGCCGTCAGCACCAAATTTATGCCCAAGGAAGGTAAAGTTGTTGCGCAGGAATATGCATTTCTGCGGGTTTGGACTGGGCTCGGCGTCACGCAGTGCGGTCAACATGGCCCTGAGGGTAATGTCAGGCTGGTCAGCAGTTTTCCTGAAGACGATAAAATCATCCAGTCATCTCGAACAACAGCTGGGATATGAGCGCGCCAACACAGTTTGCATTTACCGGTGGAACGTGGCTGCGACGCTGCAAAGACCAAGGAGTATTACTTAAGAGTCAAATAGCCCCTGTGGTAGAATAAAGGCCGGTTTTGTCCGTCTTTTTGATCCGCCTCCACCTGCCAGTATCCTGATTTCGGATCAACCATTGAAATCCAACGTGCGTCCGCTAGCGTATCAAGAGTAATGTCTATTCGCGGTAGGGGAAAAGAGTAGCTGATCGTAAAGGCGTTCGGACGACGATAATCATACAGAGGCGCAGTTTATCGTCCTTTTGGGAACCAATGTAACAGGGGACGCCAAAGATGGGTGGGATGGGCGAAACATCTCACTAACTTCTCGTTGGAAGTGTGGTGGTTGCTAGACTGTTTTCGCGGACCCAGTTTCAATAGTGTGTCAATAATAATAATTTTTGTTCAAGACCCGGGGTCCTATCATAGCAAGCAAGAATAAACTTTCATATGAATTTTAGAACAGGTACACAGAATTTGCGGGTACAAGCGAGGATGCGAGTTCCAGGAAGTAGTTGGTCACAAGAAGAAGAAGAAGAAGAAGAAGAAGAAGAAGAAGGAGCGATCCAGCGATCGCTTCTTCTTCTTCTTCTGATAGACAGTTTTTGTACAGTACTTAATTCATACTTATTGAATAAGTAGTATGTTACGAAGAAGGAAGAGGAAACAGTAAAAAACACGACTAACGAATAAAAAAATAATATAACTGGATTAACGTTAAAGGCGAAATAACTGTTGCTCATGAAAAATAAAAAGACGTCAGGGCCGGTCTGCAAGTGGTGGCGTATGACGTATTTCCTGAAGGGGTAAGTCTGTTGTTTAAACGACCGGCCTGCATGCGGTATTGAGTAAAAGGGTCGAAGAGTACATCATCAAGGCAGAATTCATAGGCTGGATGAGGCCATTCACGTCAAAGTGTCAAGGTGGCGAAACAAGAGGAACCCAGACGCGATAGGTCACAGTCCGTTTTGAGTCCGGCCGAGGAAGGGCCAAGGGAGATGCAACCACACCACAGGTAGATGGCGAATACAGAAGGTCCCGCCAAGGGCGTTAATAGAGCGCTTGGGGTCGAAATGCGGAGGTGACAACATGAACTGAAAAAATAGCACTTCTGATGAGGGATCCTAGGGAGCGATACTACACATAAAAGAAGGAAATGTGAACGGAGACGGTAATTTAATGTCGGTGACCTGAATTCCCGGTGGCCCTTTCTCGGTGTCATAAAGAAAGTTCTCAGAGAAGGATGAGGAAAATAAAAGTTTAATTGAGTCAGTATTCAGGTAAAGACGCAACATTCTCTAAAAACTATGTAGATTGTCTGAAGATCTAATATATGTTGGACGGTTATTCTAGAGAAAAGCATACCTGGGAGCGAAAAAAAAGAGGGCGCTTAGAGGTGAAGGAAGCGGGAGGAGGCATAATTAAGGAAGAATTGCGAGGATTATATGGGCGAATAAGACCATAGCCCCGGAAAATTACTTTCGATATGCCGCACTACAGACCTATATGCTGAAAGACTAAGGGTTCTCACAGCATTCCTAACAAAATACATGGATATATCAGCTATCCCTTTTGTAATAGAGCTTATGCGTCTAAAGGCTTGGAGTGCATGAGAAGTACATAGTAAAATAGTGATCTCAATTTCTGGAAAATACGTCTTCAGGCTCGTATTTCTCTGGCATCCATGTCAATAGAAACCGTTCGTATTTCCTTGGTAGCAGGGCCCATCAGGTACTTAAATTTTCAAACGACCCGATCAATGTTTTCGGTCGTTTCTCCGTACATGAATGAATAGAACACCGACTGCGCACGAACATGTTTGCCAGTGATTACTATGTGATACAACACAAAACCATGGCGGTTAGTGCGGTAGGTGCCGTTCATCTGCACCATCTTTGCATACTGAGCAAGCACGGATTTCAGTGTTGGCGTTGTGAAGCACACTGCCTCCAGCCTTCTTTGTCGCAGAGGAAATCAGATTAACGGCCGCTCTTCATCTGATATATGGCCTCTGTCATTTCCATCGCCGACGGGTCGGATATCAGAATGCGTCTTTGCATGTTAACAAGGTCCTTCATTCTGTAATTTATCTCAAATGAATTTACGAGGACTGTTTTTAAGACAAGACCTACTTCTCAAATAAACCTTCAACCGACCAGCGAAAAGCCTGATCTGAGAAATCGTTTCTAGGAGCCCTTGTCTGGTTTCGCCTCCAAAGCAGCGGAACTTGCGGTATACAAACACCAACATCCGGTTACAGATGTGGCTGTACATAATGCATACCGAGCTAACGTGGAGTTCGCCGCCAAACTTAACCGCAGCGAATCTCGCCAGACAGCCAGACCGCACTGATCTGAAAAGTAGCATTTGACTGGAGAAATTTTACCTGGTTCTCCAACCACAACTTCCCTGAAGAGGTGTCTCCGTGGACGCAGGCGAAGTAGACACACGATTAATTTAGTATGCTAGATGCAGGATGGCAGCCTGCGGCTGTGGGAAATTTTGGAGCTGTAGTCGCTTGCCCGAAATTTCTAAGTAGATAATCGTATCTAAACTTACCTTCTCGTTCGTTCTTATCCTGGAAGTCAAATCTGCGTAGCGTCTAAAAATGCCGTTTCGCGTCTGTCTCTTGAACTGCGCACCGAGAACCAGCGTTTGCTCTCGTGCTATAACACACACATTAGGAAGTCGTCACCAAACCGACTTTTCGGAGACGATGGACTTAGCGTATGAAAGTTCTGTAGATACGTAATTTTAGATAGATAATTTTTTATTAAGGACCCGTCGGGGTCCCATCAAAGCAAGTTAAAATAAATTTGCATGCGAGTTTTAGACGAGGTAGGCCGAATCTTTACAAAATGCAATTCATAGTTTCTGAATTAGAAGTCCATTGAGAAACATGATGATTGAGGGGTGAAAAAAAACTCCTTACTAAAAGTTAAAAATGATTGGATTGATTTTACAGGAGAAAAAAACCCCTCCATGAAAATAATAACAGAAAAAAACGAGCAGGACTGGCCTGTAGGTGGCGGTATATAACGGAATGTTGTCGGTCATCGTCAGGGTAGCAATAAATGTCAGCCTTGATGGGTACGAATGTGGGTCAGACAGGATTGGCTTGCAAATGGCATTGTATACGAGATTCACAATTGAGACCGTCTGGGCCGGATTGGTACGCCGCGTCAAAGAGGCCAGACAAGAGGAACCGAGATGCGATCGGCCACAGCACGCTTGGAGCTCAGCCGAGCAGTGAGGAAGGGAGGTACGACCGAACTACTAGTAGACAGTGAATACTGAGGGTTCCGCCGTGAGCGTCGACAGACCGCATGAGGTCGGAATGCGGGAGATGACATCAAAAACCGCGAAAATTGTCGCTATGGGGGGGGGGAGTGATAGCAGTGGATTTAGAAACCAATTTAAAACAGGGTTTCTAATTATATAATTAAGAGTTCCACTTAATCTACCATTAAATCCCAGGAGGACCCTTCTCGAAGTCTAGAATCTGAGTGTTCGGGAATGAGACCGTTAACAGTGCCTTTATGCTTTCCGGTGTAAGATGGTTGCGTAATTTCGACTTGAATACCAGTAACTTAGGCGATAATCTAATTTCAGGCGGAAGATTATTCCAAAGGAAGGCATATTTGGAAGCAAAGAAGAGGGAGCGCTTAGATGTAGTACAAAGAGGCGGCGGAATCACCAAAAACACGTAGAACGACCGGGTTTATCCTCCGAAACGTTAAAACTAGTGACATTAGAATGCGCCTTTATAACATGCACGTTAGACCTGGCCTGGAATACTGTTCATATTTATTTAGCCTCATGCGTGCTGCTGAGCAGAAGAAAGTAGAATCCGTTCATAACTTTTTTATTAAAAGATTTTAACCCTGAAAAATTGACATTTGTCTTACCAAGAACGTTGACGGCTTATAGGTCTTGATCCTTCATGGTTTCATAGATTACATAAGGGACTATTTTACTATTTTTGCTTTTATATAATCACACCTTTAACCCACTCACTACCTTAAGTCATCGTGTCCACCCCAGACGTAACAGTCACCGTGAAGTCTGCTTACTTCTTCCTCTGGCACGTACCAATAAATATCGTGCGTTCTTTTCTGTGAATGCAATTGCTGTTTGAAATAAATTACACATGAGTGGGAAAATTCTGTAAAATAATTCCTTGTTTAAGATAACTATTACTCGATTTTTGCATTCAGAAAAGCTCCCACAAATTTTAGGTTTTGAATCCACTGATCGACTGTACCGTAGAGATGGTGCTTGTGGTCTCTGACCACTATGGCTGGTCTCACTAGGGACAACTTCTTTGGCCAACAGCGACAGCTGTTCTTCGGCGCTTCTGTTTGGACTAGCGCTCACTTCATGAAAGAAGTTGGCGACTGCTAATATCCGATGCCGTGCAACTCCTCCATTCTTGACGGTCGAAAGTTTGCTGTCAGCCGTTTTTTTCTCTTGAACCCTCCAAACCATAAAAACCACCATCAAATATATTTCTATTCCTTTTCGACAGGAGTTTTTTTCACTACTGGCCGGATTTGTGTTTAAAGCTTCCCTGACAATGCCTGTAAACTAGCATTAAATAAAATTATTCTTATTATTATAAATAATCAATTACATATAAATAAGCCATTGAAGCCTTCTCGAGTAGTCTTCCCACCGGTAATAAGAAAAGTTTAAGCAGGACACATGCAAAGCACTAATCTGATGAGTAAGCTCCAGTAAACCTTTGGCTTTTTGAAGGTATTCTGTCCTGTCCAGTACAACTGTGGCGCGTCCTTTGTCCGCTGGCACGACGACCAGGTCTTTGTCGGCCTTGAGTTCTCTAAGCGCATCACATTCGACCTTGGAAAGCACTTCCCGCGGCCTGTGGGCCATCAGGAGAGACGACACTTGGTGACGGATGAGGTTCTTAGTCTCCTCCGTTGCCTCCGTCTGACAAAGGATTGATTCCACTGCTGCAATCATGTTAACAGGTTTGGCATCAGCCGTGTTCTCCAGTGCTGCGTCGCGTATCGTGCTCTGTTCGCGGGCTTGTTCAGCTATCCTCCGCCGGAGCAGATTCGTACCGATTTCACCCATGCACTCACAGCATCTGGTCTTTTCTTCGTCAATCCTTTGACGGTACTTACGAAGTCTCGCATGGCACACATTTAAATTCGATGAGGCCGAAATTCTCGCAAGAGGTGACAACCGAGTGAGCCGAGAGCTACTGAAATCATGGTTTACTGGCCCCCAGTCCATCAACAAGTGCAACGATCTTCCCATTCAATACAGCGTGCTGAGACTTCGTCTAGGCGGAGTAATTGGCCACGCGGGGAGCGCACTGGTGAACACTCTTCCCAACACCCGGGTCAACGCATCAGATGGTCGAGCAATCATCACGCCAACATCCAACGCCCGTGATGAAATTGCGGCAATTATCGACTCGAATGTCGGCCATCAAGCAATGATCACCCCAAGTGTAACAATTCCGACCTCATCGAATTTAAATGTGTGCCATGCGAGACTTCGTAAGTACCGTCAAAGGATTGACGAAGAAAAGACCAGATGCTGTGAGTGCATGGGTGAAATCGGTACGAATCTGCTCCGGCGGAGGATAGCTGAACAAGCCCGCGAACAGAGCACGATACGCGACGCAGCACTGGAGAACAAATTTCGAAAGCTGCCCAATCCAACGTCGCCAAGAAACGACAAACAGGTGCACAACCTGTCATCAAAGTAGCTGACGAAGGATCAGATGCAGGTTTTACAGCACGAAGCTTCATTTAACACGGCTGATGCCAAACCTGTTAACATGATTGCAGCAGTGGAATCAATCCTTTGTCAGACGGAGGCAACGGAGGAGACTAAGAACCTCATCCGACACCAAGTGTCGTCTCTCCTGATGGCCCACAGGCCGCGGGAAGTGCTTTCCAAGGTCGAACGTGATGCGCTTAGAGAACTCAAGGCCGACAAAGACCTGGTCATCGTGCCAGCGGACAAAGGACGCGCCACAGTTGTACTGGACAGGACAGACTACCTTCAAAAAGCCAAAGGTTTACTGGAGGACCGACAGTTCTATGTCCCATGTGCAACGAACCCCTTAAAGGCGCTGACACGCGAAATTAATGCTACGTTGTTGGCCTTGGAGAACTCAGGTGCAATAACACCGACCGACAGACGCATGGCGAGACCTCACGATACGGCTTTGGCCCGATTCTATGGCCTCCCTAAGGTGCACAAAGACGGCGCTCCTCTCCGACCCATCGTGTCGCTCAAAGGGACTCCAAAGTACGGACTGGCTAAGTGGCTGTTCCGGCGTCTCAAGTTCCTGACCGCTGAGTCAGACACCACGGTCTCTTCGTCAGCACAATTCCTGGAGAAACTCAAAGGGGTAAGCATCCATCCGAATGAGGTCATGGTATCTTTTGATGTTACATCCCTTTTTACTTCTATTCCCCAGGACCTGGCGATCGAGACAATTGAACTGCTACTACAAAGCAAATACGATGAAACGGAGAACCGTCTTGGACACGCCGAAATCCTTCAGCTCCTGAAGCTCTGTCTCAGGACGTACTTCACGTTCGACGGGACAATCTACGAACAGGTGAAGGGCACACCAATGGGTTCGCCGATTTCGGGATTCATCGCCGAGGCGGTCCTGCAACGGTTAGAGTCGCTGGTCTTCCAACACCACAGACCGAAATTCTGGGCCCGGTATGCGGATGATACCTTCGTCGTCATCGAACGGGATCAGGTGTTGACATTCCAAGAACAGCTCAACGCCGTCTTCCCGGACATTCAATTTACGATGGAGGAGGAAGAGAACAACCAGCTGGCCTTCCTGGATGTGCTCGTATGCCGCAAGGATTGTGGTGGACTAAAGACCAAAGTGTTCAGGAAAGCGACAAATACAATGCAAGTACTGAACTTCAACAGTAACCACCCAATCAGCCACAAACGCAGTTGTGTAAGGACGCACTATCGGCGTGTCGAAACGCACTGCAGTGAGCCGGAAGACAAAATTGCTGAACTACAATACCTCCGACGGGTCTTCAAAGCCAATGGCTACCCGCGCAACTTCGTCGACCGGTGCATACGCAAAAGGGACGAAAAGCCTAACCGCACGGATACCAAGTCTTGGCGGGCACTTCCGTATGTCAAGAACGTTTCGGAAGCGGTCGGCCGCCTTCTCGCACCACTTGGGGTTGGAGTGGCACACAGACCGGAGGCAACCATCAGGCGTCTGATCATGAAACCGAAAGACCCACTGCCACGGCTAGAAACGTCTGGAGTCGTTTATCGGATCTGGTGCAGTTGCGGACAAAGCAACTACGTCGGAGAAACCGGAAGACAGCTCCGAACGAGAATGGCCGAACACGCGGCAGCGGTGCGCAGAAATGACGCCAGCTCTCAGGTTGCGGCTCATTCGACGAGATCCGGCCACACATTTAAATTCGATGAGGCCGAAATTCTCGCAAGAGGTGACAACCGAGTGAGCCGAGAGCTACTGGAATCATGGTTTACTGGCCCCCAGTCCATCAACAAGTGCAACGATCTTCCCATTCAATACAGCGTGCTGAGACTTCGTCTAGGCGGAGTAATTGGCCACGCGGGGAGCGCACTGGTGAACACTCTTCCCAACACCCGGGTCAACGCATCAGATGGTCGAGCAATCATCACGCCAACATCCAACGCCCGTGATGAAATTGCGGCAATTATCGACTCGAATGTCGGCCATCAAGCAATGATCACCCCAAGTGTAACAATCCCGGATGAAGGGGGAAGCCGTGAACGTTCATAGGCATGCGGCAGCATGGCTGCTGCATCCTATAAATACCGCAGCCCCTTGTGCAACAACCACCCTTTTCTGCTCTTTTGTCTCTGATGATGGATTCGAGTAGGAATCCGAAACGTCAGGCTAATAAAGCTCTTGTTCCCGGCGATCGTGTCTCCTTCTTCAAGACTACTTCCTGGGACTCGGCTCTTTGCTTCTATTGGCAATAAATACTTTCTCACATTCAATCTACCTTGGGGCACACGTAGTTTCAAGGGATGTCCCCGGAGGCTAGTTTTTGTGGCGAGTGGGAAAAGTCATTGCACCAAACGGCGCAATCCAAGCCACGCACGTTAAGGAAAGTTGGTATCAAGTCTCCGCGCAAATGCCTATAACTCAGAGGATTAAGTTTAGTTTAGCGGATCTCGTATGAAAGTGCACTTTGACCTCTTACTAATTTTGTAGCTCGCCTCTGCACACTTTCGAGCAGATTGTAATACTGATGCGTCCACTGTCTCCAGACCTGAATTGCATATTCGCGATGCGGCCTTACAAACGTGCCGAAGACCTTGGAGAAGCAGTCTTCATCGAAAACTGCGAATGTCCGCCTGATGGCATATAGCATTGAAGTTGCAGTCTTTTCCACATTACAACATTGTTTAGAAGGCTTTAGGCTGTCCGCAACCCAGACTGCGAGATATTTCTACGTTTATGCTTCTCGGAGTGGCATTCCGTTCAGATGGTATTGCCACGTACTAGGGGTCTTATTTCCGAGGCGCAGTATGGTACATTTGTTCACATTGAAGGACAAGAGCAATTTGCGGGACCACTCGTTCAATCGACAAAGATTTTTTTGGAAGTTGTTCTCATCCACAGCATTCTGGATGACTTTCCAGATTTTATGTCATCCGCAAACACGGCACTGTTACAGTCCAACCCATCTACGCAATCATTGATGAACAAGAGAGGGAGGGTCGGTCCGAGCACTGAGCCATGTTGGACTCCACTCTCTATGAATGTGCGCCTTGATTGCTATCGTTCTACGCAGGCGATTTGGGCAGGGCCGATTAGGAAATTCTCGGTCCATTTGAGGAGTTTGCCGCCGCTGCCCATGAACCTCAATATGTACAGGAGACGTTGGTGCGGAACACTGTCGAACGCCTTCCGGAAATCAATATAGGCCACGTTCACATTGTGTTTTGCGTCCAGTGCTCTTGTCCAACCTTGCTTTGTATATAGCAAGTTCGTTACACATGATCTTCCCCTACGGAAACCATATTTTGCATTGGACAATAGGTTGTGGATTTCCAGATAAGCCATCAACTCCTTTTTTATGGTTTTCTCTATCACTTTGCAGTAGATTGATGTCAGACTGACGGGTCTGTAGTAGTTCGTCGCAAGAGCACGACTACCATTTTTGTAAAGGTGTGTAATTTGGGACGTGTTCCAGTCTGTGGGAAGGATTCCAGCATCGAACGATTCCTGGCAAAGAAAGAATAATGGTTTGGCCAGCTGTTGGGCAAATTCAAAGAGCAGCTTTTCTGGGATCTCGTCCGGACCAGGCGATTTATATTTCGCCAAACGTTTTAATTCACCCAAAATCGCCTCCTCTCGAAACGCAATATTTTCATTTGTCGGACCTCTCGTGTTCTCAGAACTAGATGGAATAAAATCTGCTTCTCTTGTGAGAACATATTGGAAAAGCTGAGAGAAGTGCTCAGCTTTATTTTTATTGTCCGATATCTCCAAACCGTCTTCATTCCTCATGACAGGAATGGGATGTCTGTTACGGGTGCTCTTTCGCAAATAGCTGTAGAACAATTTCGGAGTTTTAACGGCTCGGTGGAGCAAATTACTCTCTGAATCCCATCGCCTCTTGAAAATCAAGGGTTTCACGTTATTTTTTAAACTTCATACTCTGTAAAGGATGCATTGTTGCTGTTTTCACAAAACTTCTTCCAGAGCCTGCCTTTCTTGTTGATCTTCTATTTGAGATCTCGCGTTAGCCACTGAGGTCAGTTGGATGTTCTAGGCTTTGATGAGAATCAGTGACTCTTAATCAGATGGAGCTACCGATCCTTTAATAAATTCCAACCCTCGTTAACGTTTCCAGAAAAGATAACATCCCGGACTAGTTGTGGTGCCTCAGCTCTCATGTGGTAAAAGTCGCATTTCCATATATTTGGCCTCGTCTAGTCTTTTGCATACGGTGCAGAATACAGTTTATAATTCCATAAAAGTGCTGCATGATCATTTCGACCAAGCGGAGGTAGGTCGTACACCTTGTCTGTGCTGTCAGGATCTTTGGTACAGACGACGTAAAAACAAATAGCCTGTTGAGCTACACACACTCTACATGGGAACAGAACATGCTGCGTGAGAAGAGCTTATAGGGTTGTTTTAGTAGGCGGCAGTCGAAGGCAGTCTTCGAGCAATTCGCATGCATATCGCTGCATTGAATGCAGGGTGTATTAAAATCCTCGATGAGAAAAATGTGTGGTCGAAGGGCAATATCATATATGCTTTCCGGTTGACAAGTATCAAGGTCGGGATCCGCCTGCGGGGGCGGGTAGATAGTTACGGATTCGAGGGACTTCAACCCCTGTAACTTCATACTCAGCCAAATCGTCTCTGTGTAGACGGAAATCTTGTCGGTCCCCCCAAACAATGTTAAGATGATCTTTACATACAGGGCAAATACTACACCCAGGCGGACACTCATATCCCAACTTAACATTTAATATTCTGATAGGGGTAATTTGCAATCACCGACGTTTTCAAATAGCCGCGGTGCTGATATAGCTATAGGATACGGAAACGTATCGGCTACCTGTGTTCTCATTTCGTCAAGCTAGAAAAACGGTCGCTGAGCATTGGTGTAAAAGAATTTAAGTTTGCAACATTCGACAGTGCTCCGTTCGATTTTTCTCGGGTTTGGCAATATCATATTGTTGCCGCCATCACGACCACTGGTTTGTTCCAGAGCAGCATTTCATTCTCCCCTGAAAAAAGTCAAGTTGCTCTCTCCAGCTGCAAGTCTCCTCTTCAGCTCCGTCACTAATTCGCGGCGTTTTAGACGTCCCGCTGGAGAATAGTCCGGCTGAACAAAAACCTCCTTGTGAGAGTTTCGCAGGCTGCTTTTCCTGGACAGAAGTAAGCTAGTCTCCTCTTTACTGTCCAAAGAAATTTTCAGAGGTCGTGGCCGCATAGTTTCCGATTGTTCGCTCACCTTCTTTCCGATCTTAAAGGTAGCGCGAATGGTTACCTTTTCATTCAAATTAAGCATTTTGTTAAGTAGGTGTTGAAGCATATTAAGGTCAGCGAAAATCCTCCCCTTCGGAGTAGGAACATTCGACTCCGAGAGGCCCTGGACGACTACGCAGTGCTGCCGA
>CACRXP010000089.1:952928-969470 GCA_902702965.1 Spirometra erinaceieuropaei | reverse complement strand
TAGAACTCGTAAGTGACGAAGTATCCCAAAACAAGGGATTCCAATTAGACTACATCCGTCGACAATATTGGCCAAAAAGGCACAACTGGTTTCTGTGAGCAAATAATCATCGGAGCAGGGCGTTTTATGCAATCATATTCGGTGAAACAGCTAAAAACATTGAATGGATCATTCGAAAATTTAAGAGACTGATGGGTTCTGCAAGCGAGGAAATGCGGACGCCGCTCTTAGTTCGGGCATTTATTCTTGCAACATCCCTACGCGCATCAAGCAGTCTGGACACGGCTCGCGTGCGTGGGTGTGAGAAGTGTGTAAGGCGCTAACGGACGCGCATCCCTAAGTCTTTGTTTCGATTTTCACAGCTGCAGTCCTCGCACATGATCGTATGTATGTCGGTCTGTTCATGGGAGGCCGTTGCAACTCCCGTGAAAATAATTAACAATAATTATAATTAATTATTTTTATTAAATACCCGTCGAGGTCCCATCAAAGCAACCAATCGCCTGATAGCTGATGGAAACATTCCGCTAATTGTTGCCGTTCGTCAATTGTAATTTTGTGGGGATCAGTAAACAAACGTAATTGCGGAAGAAATCTAATAGAGCGCGCAACCAAAAATCAAAGCATAAACGGACAAATAAAATGTTAATCAGTTAAAACAAATAAACGCAAAAGCATGCCATCCTAGAGAGGCAGGAAGATATGGTAATCAGAGTGATTATGCGATAGCAAATTGCTTTTCAAGATTGGCATCTTCACCTGACTATCGTAAATATCGACCATTTGCCGTAACTTCACCACTTATGTATGTATGTTAAATTATTGGTACATCCTCATCACAATATCTAACCGAATGGCGTTTCTGGACGGACCACTGGAAGCCAAAAATCATGGAAAATCTAAAGTTTGGGCAAAGTTAGGGAAAGTTTTGAAACGATTTACTATATACTAACTGTACTAACAACACTAACTAATTATGATTACTAATCAAGTAACTGACTAACTAACCGATTAAATAACTACTTAAGTAACAAAGCATGCTAACCTACTAAGTAATTATACTATTTTACTTGCTAAGTAAATAATCGACAAACTGACGAAGTAAACGACTAAGTATACTAACTAACTGCCTAGCTAGCCAACTATACTAACTAAGCTGTGGGTGATCCGCATGAAACTTTCAAAGCGGCTAACTGCACAATAACTTTTTATTCGACCACTTATTTCTCACTTGTCTGATTTTCTTAATGACGTCTTCCGGGTAGCTCAGTGATTGGAAGTGTCACTCACACATAATTTCACACAATTTGAGCTCAAGAATAGTCCTAGAAGCTGTCTCGCCTCGCATACAAATGTTCGACCAATCACTATTCAGCACTGTGAAACCCGTCCGCATATCGCGTTTTTAATCACAAGCTGTTGGGTGGCTTTGCTACTGTTATTGAATCGGTCGGCAACCCTATAACTAGTCAATATGTACTCTATATTGTCTTCATACTTGCATTTAGATGCTCAAAAAACTTCACCTGCAAGTCCAAATAATCGTAGACTGCCCACTCTACGAAGCCAGTTACGCCCATCTAATCCCTCTTATTTTTGCCATACTTTTGTCGTTCCTTGCGGATCTATTGTCATTTCCGTTGGTTTATAATACCGGCTGCGTGGTTGTGACCTTAAAATCGTCAGTTACCATTTCGTGTTTACTCATGATTAGGCGTATCACCGTTTGCAGTCGACATGTATCGAGATCTCGCAAACTTAAGTTTGCAAATATGGATTGCAGCTACCCACGGACAACGAGATTTTATAGCACGGTTACCCTTTAATGTGCCATAATGCCTTACATTTTACTTCAACTGCTTTCCCCGCCCATGCTTTGTACGTTTAGTCTCGTAACCCTCCACTCGTTAGCATGATATTATGAAAACCACAGAAAGGGGGTATTTGAAGTTTATTAGGCAGATGATCGGTGGTCATTGATGCACAGTATAGGACTTGCGGATTTATGCTACGCTGTTTGCGTTTGCGCACATGTGACGGGGTGATTTTTGACGTTGCCGTGGTATTCATAGATCTTAGACTTTTTGGACTGCCGCGGTAGTGCGGTAACTGTATCCTCCATGTATGCACAAACAGGTTAGACAATTTAAGAGTTTTTGATTATTATTCCGTCAAAGTTTCGATAGCTCAGCGCGAAGATAATCAATATTTGTCATCAAAAGTCACTATAAACCACTAGATGTGCGCGAAAATGTGAGGTAGCTTCTGGAGGTTGATATGCGGAGGTCAGATCCAATAGAAGCAATCTACCTAATATTGTCAGAGACCGCAAAAGAAGGCGTTGCAGCCCAATACTTCACAGAGTGAAGGCAACCCTTACATAACAGTGACCGGGAAAAAAGGCGTATTTGTTGGAAACTACGCGAGACCTCTTGCGCAATAGCCAGGAGCTTTATTTAGGATGCCCCATGTAATCAGCCGAACTTGTGGGCTTCTTTTTCCCTCAGATAGCCTTCTATACGTAAAACTTGGTAGTTGGGTCGGGTGAAGTCGAGAGGCATATACTGCGCCTGGACGCAAACGTCAGATGACCATACTTTTTGCATCGAAGCTTCTTGAGGCTCCTTCCTGTTATTGCCAACTGTCGATCCAGAATATTTACTACCGCTTTAGAACAACCGTAATCTAAAATTACTGGTAACACACCACGGTTACATGTCTTCCAAATAAAGGATTTCGGTGACTGGTTGTAGCATGCCATGCAGTCGGTCACACCAATAAAGGATTCCGATTCGCAGAGATTATTCTTAAGCCATCTCTGCTACTCCCTGGACCAGTATTGTAAGCCACAGTCAGTACGATTGTCTTAAGCGAAGAGCGTTCTACACGAACCTCGTCACAGTTGGAAGCCAGACAGTAAGAAAGATTTTTAGACCCTGGTCTACTTGATGGCCCTCATTCGTGACCACGGTGGGGGGCTAGTGCAACGGCCTTCGCCGAAGGTTAACTGCGAAATAAATAGACTCTTGGGCCCGAATGATAAGTGATCAGAAAACAGCAGCGACACCTTATCAGATCTTGGTTGGTTGGGGTCTAGTAAACCGGCCTATTTATGAAATAATACAAGGCCCGGCGGTGACATCATTGCTTGACCACCATGCATTGCCGTTAGATAAGTTCGCTTGACATCACTGCTTTGCCGTTTGATTCTTAGGCCAATGCGTTAGAAGAGACAACAGAGAACAAGTAATCCGAGCGGTTATTGGGGATGCGCGTGTCCTCAGAATTTTAAAGAAATTTCATGAAGAGAAAAGGTTATTCAAATATTACGATCCATGCTAAGGCGTCCGCGTGGAGTGAAGCGCTCTGGAGCCCCGGTTTAGTCAAGCAGACCGGTGAGTAGTATGTGGGCTGAACTACTCAATCAGGGACGAACGCCTGATAATATATGCCCAGATGTGCGGATGTTACTTGATTCCTGTACCCGTGCTCATTCATTGTCAGTCTGCTGTCCGTCTGAAGTTCGAATTGTTGGTCCAGGCTCTCAGAAAATTAAGATCCCTGGGATGCACACCTACGGCAACCTCCGCGACTCTTCAAATAGCCACGGTAGCGATTGTCGTCGCACGACAACCGAACTTTCCACCTTTTGTGTGGGAACCGGTAATAGCACGCTGGCTTACTTACTTGTACTTGTACTCACGCTGGCTTACGTGAGACTAACAAGTCATTTCGCCTATATCTCTATTATTTCCATGTACGCATCGGCACCAGCTGCAAACAGCACAGCTGCATAAGTTAATCTAGAGACTCTTCAACGTGGTTGGCTGACTGTCGCCGGGTGCCGGGCCTGGTTGCTTGGTGCTTGGCCTTGATGCGACAACGGTGGGTGGATGCCGAATTTTACTGACTTAAACTGGCTAATTGTCACTAGGTTCTTTCAGCATCGCCACAGACATCTGCTAAATCGGCATTCAAACGATGGCCATAGAGCTAGCAAGATTGGTTCCGTTCTAGTAATTTTTGAGTTTTGTTGCTGGATTTATGATAGCAGATCGATATGTGACGCTGAAAATGGCAACGCTCATGAGTCAGACCTGCTCTCGTTCGCACACGTCTTAAACTTCATCTCTTGACTGGACAGAAATGGTCGTGTCCACGATGCTCTGGTGTCGCAAAACTGCGGTAACCCGGCTCCACTGAGGCCCTAAGCACAGACATGAGGTCTCGCTCGACGACTCTAAGAAGATGACGATGATGATGAGAAATAAGAAGAGCGCAGTAGCCAGTAGTACCACATAAATGGTTGTTCGGTGATCCTGCTGATTCAACCGTCAGAGCAACAGTGACGAGGTCAACTCGAAAACCTTACAGTTGTCTGCTTAGCCAGCTCAATCTAGGTTCCACAATGATGCTTCCTTCCGCCAATCGCAAACAGTCACGATAAAGTCAACAACGGATGACTTCAGAAGCCATAAGACTAAGGTGGCGACCTCCAGGAAGCAGGTTCGAACGTCGAGGACATTGGAGAACCGCCAAATTTTCCATAAACCCAGTGATTGGCGATCGCATTGACGGACTATTTCGCGGTGTGAATAGCGGCTTTATTGCCGACAACTTAGACAGGATCGGTTTTCAGCATGAGAACTTTGAGCACCATTTTCAAATTCGACGCCCAACCTACCACCTCGCTTTTTTCTGCAGGAGTTTGATTTTCATCCAGCCTGCGCAGCGTCACTTGACTTTCCTTCTAAGGAATGAATTGCATCGTCAGCACAGAGATCGCGTAACAACAAGGCGTCCAGAGAAGATGGTATTTTCACCGAAATGTGCAAGCCTTGTATCAGCAGTGGTCCCTTGGCTCCATTATGCGATTGAGCAGGCATAAGGAGATGAGCTGGGTTCGAACGACTGGATTCCAGACATCCTTGTGCCTCCGCGAGAAATATCACAGCATAAGCCTCATTGACGTCGTTGAAAACGTATTCGTCATTGTCACCCTAAGGCCATCTAGTGTTCATAAGTCTAAGACGGGACCCAACCAGGTCGCTTTTAATTTGAACGTGGATGCATCAATCCGATATCCATACTGCGGCACATTTCCGAATTCTGCCATGGCTTTGTGTAGTTGCCGAGTCTGTGTTGTTGGCCTTGGCACAGCGTTTGATTCCGTCTATCACGAGGCTCTGTAGCCGACAACGGAACCATACCATATCCCGACATAAATAATAATTGCAGTCATGGCCCACTATTCTCCTACCACCGCCTGAGTGTTCTTAGATCCAGCGTCCAACAAGATTGTATCTTGTCGCCTAATCTGTTCAAATATGCCATAAACTGGATTATCGGAAGGGCCCTACACACCTTTGACGGTGTTGAATTTGCATTCAAGCGCCGGCTGACCAGCCCTGACTGCGCTGAAGACATCGCCGTGTTTGCGTCGTTTTTTTGAACGACAAACTGTGGTGGCTCGGGTGGATGAAGTTTTATCCATAAACGCTGAGAAGACCACGATGTTTTCGACTGCATTCCTGAGCAGGAGAAGCCGCTTCTCTAGATTAATGATTCCGGAAAAACATTGCCTCAATCTACTGAAAAGATGTCTCCCGGGTCCGCTCTTCAAGTCGCTAGACCAGCTCGTCAGAATAAGCTGCAAGATCACCCGAGAAAAGACCAGATACGAATTTCTACAATCCTGCAGACGGACTCAGACTTACTCTCACCAACTAAGTAACACCCTCCGAAGAGATGGTCTGCGGCCCGCTCTACAAAACCTTGACCGTCTTACCCTTTCAAAAATGAGTGAATTCGAATACTCACTGTCACATATGCGCTGCCAGCTAGACCAGTCAAAGCATGTGATGGACTCGGTGAATCCAATGTGTTGGTTATTGTTTACAAAATACGTTTTGAACTTGCAAGCTAGGATAAGACAATCGTTCCGCGCTGATCTGATGAAGTCGCTAAATAAACAACCCGTAGACGAATCGCTTCCAGTAAATCCAGCTGACTACATTGTTAACATGTCGGATTTGAGACTGACTAAACTGCAAGCCGAGGCCCTCTCTTTGGGACTTAAGTTTTGTGTGCCGAGGAGAAAAATAGATGCGACGGAGATTGAGGCTCAATTTGAAGACCTATATCACCAATTATCGGAATTAACACCGACGTCAGAGGACAATGTGAGATGGTTGAAAGCGAAATTCATAGATATCGCCTATTAATACAGAACTTTCTGGACTACGCAACGCTCACTACTAGCTAGAAAACACTTCTCGGCCCTAACTGACCTACGTATGACCACTGAAGTTGTCGTCTCAAGATCTGACAAAGGAAGCGGTGTCTTGATCCCAAACAAGACTGATTTTGTGAGAAATATGGAAGCGGTATTGAGTGACTCCAGCAAATTTTCCTCGGAAGCCCATGAGAAAGAAGAAACAAAAGCGCTAGAAGACCTTATTGGGAAAAAGGTAAAATCGTTACTTAAGAAGCAAATAATAGACGAGAATATGGTTGCGTATCTTAGTCCTGTAGGTTCGCATATTCCCAGACTATATGGACTGCCAAAATTGCACAAACGAGGGGTAACATTACGCTCAAGATTAATGATTGTCAGCTGGAGGAAGTAGATGGTTTCGAATACCTCGAGACTAGGCCATTGTCGAATTGACAGAGTAATGACGGCATCGTTGCCAAAAGCAATGCTGCTCACAGGATTTTTACAACGTTTAGAAGGTTTCTATAGGCTCGATTCCATATCTCCATCGCCACGAAAATCCATGTGTGCTGGGCATGCATATTGTCGGTCCCCCTTACACGGTTGTGACTCCTGGGCTGTGTGCGCAGAAGGCTAACAAAGACTGGAAGTATTTGACCACTGTTGCTGCAACCTACCCATCAAGTGAGGGACACTAACGTACCTTATCATGAGACAGTCCGCACTTGTTGCAAAAACATCGCAGGGATATCTAAGGCTACCTACAAAAAGACGGCTGAGGTGGTTTGGGTCTATCCTCGACGTCTGCCTCACGAGTGCACTGATGCTGCCCCTGGTCCGACGCTGCAGCCCATCTAAAATAGTCTCGCTCTCTGCAGTCCATCAAGGCTGGACTTTATGTATTCAGCCTCCGTTGCTGGAGGAGTGAATGGGTTGAGCTGTCCAGACCCATTGCCGCAGATCGTTGGGCGTAGGAAGTTACAATTCTCTATATGCTCGAGGCCGAACAAAATGGGCATAAGCACAGCCGTACTGAGTACAAACGCAACCCACAATTAGACCCCTAAGAACGTGGACGCACGATGTCGGGTAGATAAGCCAGTCCTCGAGCGTAATCAGTCGCTAACCTAGAAATTCTTGCCTCCCATAGTTTAGTATTACCAAAATAATACCTTCGAAATGCTGCGAAGACTCGGAGGCATATTTTCTTCGTGTATTTGTTCCGTTCACCTCACAGTATAAACTTCCGTATACTGCATACTGCGCTTTTTCAGTCCAGCCCCGAGTGTCGTTTATTGGTGCGGTCTCCGTTACTCGTACGTGGCATTGCTTAGGGAAAGGCTAAACCGGAAAGTGGGTGTAAGAGTCTTGTAGGAGACGTTTTCGCAGCGCGTCATCATCAACCGGGGAATTAGTTGTCCGAATAAATCCTCCTAGCGCCTACACGCTGCCTATTTAAAGGCGTCTACTTTCCTTTGTAGGGTGAAGGCGGCCCACCGACGTATAAGCCGGCACAAATTTAACCAATGCTCACCACATTATTCTGCCCCCCTATATCATAACCCGCCGTATGCTATATTTCTGCCTCACATCGACAGTTTCATGTTGGTTTTATTAAATAAAAGGCTCCATGTCCCATGCGATCATGTTTCGCTGTTAAATGCCCTTTTAACATCTTTTCTTTCCTGGTTTTATAAGTTTTATGCTTTCTGATTCCTTTATTTTTTCCAGCGTTTTAACCGCTTGTGCTCCTGTCGCATTATTTTTAGCCCCTACGCGTTGTTCGTCTTCCAGTTGTTTTTCAGATAGCCTTTCGTGCTTTACCCTGAACACCAACGTCTTTGTTTCATAGTCTTACGGATTCCAAGAGAAAAGCAGCCAGACGTTCACGAGTCTTTGACTCTCAGATAAATTTTAAGTTTTTGCCTCCATCCGACAGACTGATTCCCGGGTCTGAGCCGTTACCATAGTTATCCCCTTCGTCTGATATTGCTGGGGAGATACCATCCGGAAATTGACTTATTTGGTCTGTTTCCAGGACACAGCCGCATAGTATTACTCTCGTGGGTGTTGAACGCACAATTAATGCCCATGAACATTGCTGGCCATGGTTTCGCGGTCGGCTTATTTAAAAATTATGAAACGCATATACATAACCTGGATGAACAACCACATGCCTTAGTGCTTATCAAGGCGCTCCGAATAAAATGACCGACCTTTTTGATATTTCTTATTGCACCGATGAAGTGTCAGACCACATTAGCACACGTTGACAGAAATTGTGCTCGATGGAGACCCAAATGGCCTCAAAGGTAATTATTTTAAAGAAGTCCTTTAAAAGTATCATGGGGCAGATTTGATGCTGGAGTGGGAAAATTTGATTTTGGTCTGAAATCTCGAATACCACTATCAAACTCCCCACTATCCTTACAAACAGGAGGGGAGTCGCTGTTGTGTACGTCAGTATACATCTAAGTGAGTTCGTGAATTCACACGGTTCGCCGTTTCTGTCTTTGCATGAATCCCTGGGTCGACTGTTTGATCCGTCTCAAGAATTTACCGCAGAAGGAGCAGGTGTCCCATACAGTCCCTGGTAAGGTTGTCCACTTGTAATGTGTGTTCGCAAAGTCGCATAAACTCCGGAGAGCTGGATATGCAGGTTGCTGTGCACCTATCGCTTCGGTCGTTGATCTTTGGTCGCGTAAAAGTCAGAGGATGGCGTGCGTCGTCATCTGATAATTATGATCCAGTCGCCTTATCGTTAGGTACTATTCGTACACCCTTATCTGCAGTTACCAACTTGGTTTCCCAGCGTAGTTACAGTCTCCGCAACTAAATTACAACTATTAGACGACTAGGCTTTTCTTTTTTGGAGATTAGTTTCTTTGGTCTTACCTCGGAGCGCCTAAGCATTGAATCAGGCATGTAAACGACAGTCTTTCGACGACCTCCGACAGCCTATTACTGAAGAGGTTTGTCGCTATGATTCGTGTTAGTTGATTGTCTCCGTTCTGTTACGTGCCAGCAGTTAAATAACGCGGTTGAAGGACCCAGTTCTTAGACAAGAGACATCTTCTGTCGCCTAAAACTACAATTAGGCTGCAGAAACCCAAAGTTGGTTGCTCGAACCCGTAATGTCAGATGAACTTGTACAAGCGAATAAGGCCACCTGAATTCCTGACTAATACACTTTGATGTGTATTTCACGGACGACCTCATACGAAGGGCGAAATGAAACCGTTCAGTCGGCTCGGGAGTTTTTTTGTACTCAGCTGCAACCGCTGAGGCTACTGTACAATGTCAGTCATTGATCTTCCCGTCTCCTACTTTTTATGTTTAATCCTATCTACTACGATTTTTTTCAAGCGTTTTATCAGCGGTGCGACAGGGGGAGTGATAGTTCGTGCCGTGACTAATCCAAGGCGAGGCCGTTATTTCCGATGATGGGAGTAGATTGCTATCCGCTGTTTTATCACAATCCTATGGGGGTGGAACTTTCCAATGACCCGTGAGTCGAGCGCTTTAACACGTCGTCAGAGTATGCACATACAGGTCCATTTTTCATCTCGACCGCATGTTAAAATTTGCGCCACTGTCGTTCACGAACGTCATTACTTGACGTTTGATACTCTCGGTGCATGTTCATGCGCGTACGGTCTCTAGTACTGCCAGCCCTGTTTTTACACTCATGATCACTCTGTTGCTGTATATTCCACCATGCATTTTTTATTTTTATAATAATACCCCAATCGAGTTGTCTACCATTTCTAACTCTTCATGGTCGGTGATTTTTTTCTGTCTTTTCCACACGCCCTTCTTTCCATCATAGAACTTCAACATTGTTTGTAGGGTCCAACCTCCAGCCTGCCGTCTTTTCTCTTTTTTTTTAGTTCATGCGCCTTACGAACCTAGTTCTTGCATGGCTCCTGCCACTTACGCTTGGCGACCAGTGCATCTGGTACGGTCTGTGCCCAACTCAGGACTCGGAGGGCACGTACTGTGCAAAGAACGTGTCCGCCACTCCTCTCAGAAATGGATCTGATGGAATACTCCAAACACTGCTAGAACTGTGTCCAGATTATGCTTCTCCTGACAGTAGCGCAGAGTCGGTACCGGTTTGCCGCGATGCGGCTTAGGTCAATGCATTTTCAGTCGGTATCCAGAGTGCCAGCGTCCTTCTCGGAAGGTAGATGGTGACATTTTTGATGCCCTGCTACTAGTGGTTTACTGATCGTAATCATAGTAATGGAGGTGGCGTTGGTAATTTTGGTAGTAGTGGCGTTGGAGTTGATGCAGTGAAAACAATTGGAGCCCCTAATGCCAATAACTTATCGCTGTCCAGAATTCGACTCCCTCATAATATCTCCAAATCGCGCCATTTACGAATATTTGAATGGGTTTCGGGACCTAATATCTTCCAACCGGCGTTCGCTTAGTTATTTCAAGGTTTATGAACGCCTTTAATTGGCTTTCCTCAGAGCTGGAAGGGCGCACTTGACGTGCTCTAGGAAGCCGTGATCACGTGGTACGTAGCTTGTCGTATGCGCCAGGGCCGGAAGGCGCATACACGTTTGAGACGCTACGGTAGCAGCAACAGAGGCGGAGCAGGAAAAGCAGCAGCAACATAAACCACGACAAAAATGACCAAGACACAATGTTGTCTAGGTCTTATCGTCCACTAACCGCCTTGAATTGCCGATTTGTAAAGCATGTTGCATTATTTGGCAGATGTACTATTCTTACCTACAAAGACGGGGGTGACAGGAATGACCGTTTTTTTGGCGGTCCGTGTGGACCTGGGATTTAATTCCTGACGTAGTTGTTTGTCCAGCTTAATTATTGAACCGCGTGTTCTATACGCAGTTCGATAGTTAGACCTGTCGGCCGCCGCCAGTTAAACCACGTGTTGTGTATGACCACGCAGTATCTACCAAACCGGTGCAGAATGGAATAGAAAGTGGGTGGTAAACAACGGCGTTAGACGTTTACATGGGAGCTTTTACCCTATCATTTTGAATTGACCGACAAGTTCGACTACCCCGATCGATGTGTTGGGCATATATTTTTCGTGATACGGGGACTTTGTTCATCCCTAGGAGCCTTCGAATGAGGCCAATCCGGTGGGGATTCTTCGTACGCCTCACCGAGTTAATTATCTATTCAACCCCCTTTGCCAGTAGTCCGTCCGAAATTTCGGTTTGTTCGTGAGTGGTAGTCGGCGCTACCACGTTTCAGTTACCTGACCCTTAGCTAAACCGGAATATGCCAAGGGTCGCTGGAGGTCACAGCCGGAAGACTGTGCATGATAGACCAAGCTAGTGACATATAAGTTTACTCATGTCGATTCTATCAAATCTCGTTAGTTTTTTCCAATGGTGTAACGGTGCCGGATCGAGGTCAGTAACACTGAACTGCTGAGGTGGACGACGAAGAACACGCCCAAACCACCTCAATCGCCTTTCTTGGATGGCCGGGGTTATCTTTGCAATGTTGCCGCAGTAAACACGGACCGTCTCATTTGAGACGATGCCGGTGAACTTCACTCGATGGATAGTCCTCAAACAGTGGTGGTCAAATACCTCCAGTTTTCACTCGTCCTGCACACGCAAAGCCCAGCATTCACAACCGTAGAGAAGGACAGACCGGACAGATGCACGGTACACGCGAATCTTAGTGGCGCTGGACGTGTTACGTCGGATCCATAGGCATTTCCGAAGGCTTAAGAAAACCCTGCGGGCAGCATCAATTCGGGAGACAGTGTCCTTACTACGTCCATTCGGCAGCAGCCTCGCCCCGAGTTATTTAAAACTGTCTACTTCTTCAAGTTGACAGCCATCAATCTCGAGAGGTGCCTTCTCTTGACCAGGGATGCAGCTTGAAAGCACTTTAGTCTTCTCCGCGTTTATGGATAAACCGACCGATTTAGCGACCTTGTTCATCCGTGACACCATAGACTGCAGATCACCAAAACTTGTAGCAAGTAAAGCAATATGATCGACATAGTCAATATCACTCAGCCGGTGTCCGGGCGCAAACTTAACGCCCTCAACTGCAGAGTTCTTCCGCTGATCCAGTCACTGCGGCGTCGCTGGGTATATCCAAGGATTTTCTTTGCTGCCCCACAGACAGGTCAGCGGATGTTTGTTGCGATGCCTGGAACACGTGTTGGGTACAAGCAGTCGGTTCTGATCAGCGAAGTTCAGCAATCTCTCACCATTTCCACATCGACAACCAAGCCCAAAGCGGCCAATAAGATGACCGTTTGTGGAGTCGCCAGGTCCAGTCCGACCACCCCGGCGACAATCAGCAGATCGCGGCGAGGGAGTCTTTCAACTAATGTTTGCAAATGTAAGTAAAACACCTCTTTATCGCGCTGTTCGGCAGTTGATGTTGGTGAATGCACAGAGATGGTGGAGATGCTCGTGAAGTGACCCTTCAGTCACACGTAGACCATCCGGTCTTTGACTGGTTCCCAAGCAAGTAACTCGAGGTTCGTTTGTTGCGGGAGGGCGATAACTACACCGTGTCTACCAGAAGAGTCGCGTGGGCCGCTGTGGTACAGGGAGAAGTGTGATTTAGCTCCGGGGATCTTAATTTATCGAGAGCCTGAGTCAGGAAGTCGGACTTCAGACAGACAGCAAACATCCACGTTGTACTGATTAAGGCTGCGCGCGGTCAGGCTTTGGGTATCGGGGTCCAGGCACGTTCGCACATTCCAGCATCCAATACCAAGAGTCCGTCCCCGATTGAGTAGTACAGCTCGCATACAATTCGCCTGCATCACTGGACCAGGGTTTCGGAGCGCGTCTGTTACCGCGGACGCCGTAGCACGGGTCGTGATACTGTAGTCGGGCCTATTTGAGGAGGCTCCTTGGGGATTTTAAATACATGCGGGTCCCCAACAGCTGCTCGGGTTGTTTGTTCGAGGTCGTCTCCTCAAGCGCTTTGGCTTAAGAGCCTAGCCACAAGGCAGCGGTAGCAAGCAAACTTTTAATGGCGTTTCGCGGTCGCCATGTCACAGTGCCGTTATCGGGCTTTGCGGCTTTTTTATAAGGCTTTCAGTGTGCCAGACCTCAGCCCTCCACATTCTGGTATCACTGTTGCTGCTGGTCCGCAACTGCTTATTTTGCAGCTGATCTTCACTAAATGCCGTTCCACTATCCGCCACCTGTGGACGCGCCAGGTAGCAAGCAGCTGGGCTAACTGGCAACCCGTCTTCCCGGGCAAAATCTTAAAATATTCTGTGGGTTTTTGTGGGTTATTTGAAATGTGCGCTAACTGGTTGAGTCATCTCACGTCTCAATTTTCGCCTCCTCAACCTTTTTCACCTTCCGGTTTGCCCTAGGTTTTCTTCTCTCCTGGTTCGTCATGTTTCTTGTCTTTGTCGGCCTGTTGACAATCTTTGTCGCGAATGAGCTTTTCCAGACCTGCAACGCTGCTCGCCGTCGCCGACAGCAGGATCACCGGCGAAGTCGTCATATCTACACCACCCAGCAACCCAAGTTCTCTTGGCTTTCATGCAAGGCTTGGCCCTGCGGTCGAGGCGACCCTCTCTAAAGTGAGTCATTAAGATAATGAGGAAAAACGTAGCGTTCCCTGGACAAGTGCGTTTAAAATCTGGGAGCTAATCCTGGTAATATTCAAATACTTGTAAATTTTCAAGAAGGTGCATGTCTTAGGGCCCATGACTACTTTTTGTGTCCTCGGCCGAGCGTGGATAAGTTACTGCCGCCATTCATGTGCTGTCCACGTATGTTCTCGCGTGCTTGCTATAATTGCATCCCGGCTGTTGAACACCTTTCCTGGTGCCCCGACGGATTGGACCTTTTTGAAATAGTGACGAAAAGTCAGATGTCCTTGATGTGAGGGGAAATCGGGCGGCCATCTACCAGCCGAAAATCTTGTAACAACCTCACCCCCTGGTTGTTATCCACACCTGCGACTTCGACTGCTTCATCTTCGAAGTCATTCGCCGTTTTGATAGCACCAGTTTCCAACTGAGAATTCGGATCCGCCCTCCCCCCGTATAGGCGTCCATGCAGCCTCTTCTGTGGTTGTCTGCCGAGTTTTCCAACATAATTACACCTACGGCAGAATATTGCCGTTTATAGACAACGGACTCCTTTTCACCTCTGAGTTGAAGGTATTTTGGCACCAAAACTCGGCGACAAATTTTGGTGTACGGTTTGTGGCGACTCCGCCCTCTGTTGATATGGGCCTCGTGGTCGTGGCTATCGAACCAACCTTCACATGCGGAATCCTTTGCCATGGCTTGGGATATTTGAATGTTTACCACTCTCCCTAAGGTCACCATCTCCTTGTCGAATGCTGATAGGATTATCTTCCTCGAAGGTACTCTGTCGGTGTTCGAGCTCAACCTTGGCAGGTGACATTCTACAATGATCTACCTGTCGTCGGTATGTCCTATTGCCTTGCAGCCACTCCTTGCGGGGCATTGAATTGCCTGCAGTGTGATGATCCACTTTATGTGGATCACCGCCTAACGGTTGATCTGGTGGAAGAGGTGGGCATCGGTGGTTATTGTTTTTTTCTTTCTCTATCACAAACAACCTTGTAGCTGGTGTCCTCGGAAGATACTTAAAATCAACGAAGCTAAGCGCAGCAAATCTCCCTGCATTTACTTCTACCAACTGTTGTGTGTCTCCGTACGACTGTACAGGGTGTCGCAGGTATGTGCCCGCGTTTAAGTTGAACGGTCACTTCAGCTTCGTCGATGCGTTTGGATGAACGTTGCACAAATCTACACCACGCCACGCATACACTGCCGGCAATTGCTATGAACGAGGATGTAGCATAGGCGACACCAACTGAGCCTAGTATTGCAGGCACGATTAGGGTGGTAAGCAGTAAACTGATATTGGCCGCCCAATGCATCGATGGACCTGGTGGATACTCCTACACCGCCTCTTCTTGGTACCTAGCTCTTACCTGTGGACCACAAAGCCGTGCTAAGCACGACGGCCACACACCAGTTACTGTCCTTAACTAGCGGGCTAAACCAGATGTTTGTGTCTTCATACCCGGTAGTCCCCAAACTAGTCCTTAAGTCCCCCACCCCAAACAAAAAAGGCCTATGGAGGGATGCAAAAATTGCGGTCAAAACAATATGCGAAACAATCACCAACCCTGTTTCTATACCGTGCCCGGCGCGGGCCGCCACAGTGGCCCTGCTCATTCTGGCAGCCTGGAATGTGCGTTCGCTTTCAGGCAAACTAACGACAAACCGTCCAGAAGGGGGGACGGCCCTGGGCACGAGGGGACCGGTTCCCTACAGTGTGGACATTGCGGCTCTCGGTGAGACCCGCCTCTCTGTTCCCAACGAGAACACGTGAAGGACAAAGGGCAAACTGCCTGGATCTTGTTATTACGAAATCACCAGACAGCATAGACGAGATCACCTCCATGCCGCCCCTTGGTCGAAGTGATCACGTAGTGCTTATGTTGGATTATTCGTTATTCTCCATTTCACATACTCCAGACCGAAAAAGACGGAATGTTTGGCGAGGCGAATTCAATCAGATGAGGGCAGACTTGTGCGGTCTCGGCTGGGTCTCATTGTTTACGGGAAAGCCTGGAGACCGTGGGCGGTTGAGGATCAAAACTGCCTCGAAAGAGTTCAGAGGAGAGCCACGAAGATGGTTAGGGGTCAAAGGTCCTTTCCTTATGCAACCCGCCTAGTAAATCTGAACCTCTTTCCTTTGAGTTACAGGAAACTTCGCGGGGATCTCTTGCAAGCCTTACGCGTTGTAGTCTGGCCTTCGAGGACTTATTTGAATTTGCTACCACGACCAACCTCCGAGGTTACCAGTTAAAACTGCGAACTCAGCGGGCAAGGCTGGATGTGCGAAAGTTCTCATTCTCTGTTTGAGTGGTCCAACCACGGAATGCCCTTCCCGCAGATGTTGTGATGTCACCATCTGTACAAAGTTTTAAAAAGAATCTTGACATATTTATGTTCCGAAATGACCAAGAACGATGAGAAGTAGAGCTCACCCCCTTGTAACTCGTTCTCATTTTGTCCTACCATTATGGGCGTGTTTGAACTATCTCAGCCCAGAACATTTATCTGTATATCACACATTTTTTTACGTTGCAAATAGAGTACTCAAAGGCTTACGCCTACTTCCCTCACTGAACTGAACTGACCATTCCGAAACCTACAAGTAAAATCGAACTGCTGTAGTGTATCTTGCCAACGTGCAAGTTCACCTTCCGCGTCCTTGATCTTTTGCAGTCACTGTAGTGGTTTACGGTCGGAATGAATGAGAAAATGTCAAAAAACAAGTAGAGTTTAAACTGTTTGA
>CACRXP010000089.1:937171-951516 GCA_902702965.1 Spirometra erinaceieuropaei | reverse complement strand
CTCACTAACTTCCCGTTGGAAGTGTGGTGGTTGCTAGACTGGTTTCGCGGACCCAGTTTCAATAGTGTGTCAATAATAATAATTTTTATTCAAGACCCGGGGTCCTATCATAGCAAGCAAGAAGAAACTTTCATATGAATTTAAGAACATGTACACAGAATTTGCGGGTACAAGCGAGGATGCGAGTTCCAGGAAGTAGTTGGTCAGAAGAAGAAGAAGCGATCCAGCGATCGCTTCTTCTTTTGATAGACAGAATTTGAACAGTACTTAATTCATACTTATTGAATAAGTAGTATGTTGCGAAGAAGGAAGAGGAAACAGTGAAAAACACGCCTAACGAATAAAAAAATAATATAACTGTATTAACGTTAAAGGCGGAATAACTGTTGCTCGTGAAAATAAAGAGGTCAGGGCCGGTCTGCAAGTGGTGGCGTATAGCGGATTTCCTGAAGGGGTAAGTCTGTTGTTTAAACGACCGGCCTGCATGCGGTATTGAGTAAAAGGGTCGAAGAGTACATCATCAGGGCAGAATCCATAGGCTGGATGAGGCCATTCGCGTCAAGGTGGCGAGACAAGAGGAACCCAGACGCGATAGGTCACGGTTCGCTTTGAGTCCGGATGAGGAGGAGCCAAGGGAGGTGCAACCAAACTACAGGTGGATGGCGAATACAGAAGGTCCCGCCAAGGGCGTTAATAGAGCGCTTGGGGTCGAAATGAGGAGGTGACCACATGAACTGAAAAAATAGCACTTCTGATGGGGGATCCTAGGGAGCGATACTACACATAAAAGAAGGAAATGTGAACGGAGACGGCAATTTAATGTCGGCGACCTGAATTCCCGGTGGCCCTTTCTCGGTGTCATAAAGAAAGTTCTCCGGGAAGGATGAGGAAGATAAAAGTTTAATTGAGTCAGTATTCAGATAAAGACGCAACCTTATCTAGAAACTATGTAGATTGTCTGAAGATCTAATATATGTTGGACGGTTATTCTAGAAAAAAGTATACCTGGGAGCGAAAAAAAGAGAGGGCGCTTAGAGGTGAAGGAAGCGGGAGGAGGTATAATTAAGGAAGAATTGCGAAGACTATATGGGCGACTACTAGGGGTAAGTGCTGAAATCCGAAGGAAGATTTGAACTATTATTAATGCGCAAAAGGAGACAGAAGCCTGCTCCCAGTCTTTGAACCCATAAATATTTATGTTGGTTATCTGGCATCTATCTAAGTAGGCGATATTTGGGTGCTCCGTACCTAAGAGTTTCCTAGTAAAATGTTTTTGGACATTTTTAACTTTTGAACGACTAGCCTCGTTCATCTAACCAAAGAATGGGTAACTATACTCGAGAATGGGAAGTACAAACGTACGATGGATTCGTAATTTAATTTCGGGAAGATAGAAATTGTAAAAAATTATGCCATAAATCCGGGCAGCTTTGGCTGTAATTCTGTCAGCGTGTGGCGAGAGATCAAGATTATTAGTGGAGCTTAGACCTAAATCCGTGATGGTGGTACATTTAGTCATAGGTTTGCCCTGATAGACCACTGGATGGGGTAGCCTATCATCTCCAAAACACATTCCGACATTTAGACGGAGAGAATTCCAGTAGCCATTTTGAGCTCCACGTTGAAATAGCAAGCAAGTCAGCATGAATTTGCTCCAGGCAATGAAGGATCGTAGATTTATTAAATGGATATACACACATTCGAGATCATCAGCATACATAAATGACTTAGAGTGTTTAACTGCCAATGAGACATCACTTATGTACAACAAGAACAAAAAAGGACCTAAAACGGTACATTGGAGGACACCGGTTACAATAGGGCTCTCATTGTAAAATGAACGGTCGTTCGTCCCAAGGAGTGGTCATCGCAGGTGAAGACGCCGATAAAGGTTGCTAGCAGCGACTTAAGTGCAACGCGGCCGTAAGTTCCGATCTGGAGGTGATTAGGTAAAAACGATATCTTAATTGGTTGGTAGTTGTGCAACGGCGCACAGATATCGTCTGTGCGGATCGCTTGTAGTAGTGGCGGTGGTGACGGTGGAGTTGGCTCGGGTTCAAAGGAAACAGGATGTTTTCGAATATTCTGCAGACAGTTGCACCTGGACCGGAAGTCAACTCCTAATAAGACATCCCAAATGACTGTTAGGCTGACTGTAAAGGTATGTTGCTTAATATTAGTTGGAAATGCAAAGGATAACAGGACTGATCGGACATTATGCATCTTATAGCCATCTGCAGTCAGAAGGCCAGGCGGGTGGTGGCCCTTAGCGATGCTATTGAACCGATTCGGAGAAAGAATATTGGCTCCAACTAGAAGGACAGTTGCTCCGACATTAACTAAGGTTCTAGCTAGATGGTCGCCTATCTGAACAGTTGTAAAAACGGTGAAATAGTACGAGTGCTAGATGAACAAAGGAGAACCACGCGAATACTAGAACCACCGTCCTCGGAGCGATGTGACGCTTTTGCGTAAGGAGGACGCCGTCTGGAATCTCTGGGGGCTGGCTATGGTGGAAGGGGCGCTGAGGAAAACTGGTAGGCCCTTTACTTTCTCGTTGCCGCCTCTGCTCGTTGTAGAACTGTGGCTTCCCGCCAGGTCGTCGGGTGTCAGAATCGCATCCAGCAGACTGCATCAACTGCGATGCTCTAAGGACAGCGCCCCCGAAATCACCTGGAAGGTGGATACGCAAGGAATACTCTACGTCTTCGGAATCCAGTCCATTTTAAAATGGTACAGGACGATCTGATCTCTGTCAGCTGTCGCTAACATGCGATGGACGTCGGCCGCCAAGCGAGTGAGGTCGTCAGCAATTTGTTGAGGCGTCTAACCAACCGGGCATCGTCGGCTCAGCAGCTTATCTAACGCCTCCTCAGTCGCCAGCTTGGGTTGCAATGGCCACTGCAGCTGGTCGCAGAGAGCTCTCGACGCTGAAAGACCGGTGTCAAGAGCTCTGTCTAACCGTTACTCTGTCAGATTTTTAAAAGCAAGCGATTATGTTAAGCTGAGGGGTCAGCATCCAAGTGGAAGCACAGTCTTTGGAGCCAGCATCGAAAGTCCACTTTGCCGTCAAATGGACGGAAAGTGGAGAGAACGGGATTGTCCGTGGCGGATGACGAGGGAGATGGGCCAGAAGGATTCGCTGACACTGCCATCAGTTTAGTATGCGGCGTCTCCGAGGGACCAGTCTTGAGATCTCTATTTGTTACTCAATAACAAAAACCTTCCTCGACGTCTCCTATTGCTTTGCTGCTTCCCGGATGCAGATCCTGAGGTGGCAATTCGTTGTCGTCCATTCAGTCAAACGGTGAATCAGGTACACTGCAAGATGATTGAGACGTGTTTAAGTTTGTTAAATTGAAAACGTCGAACTTCCGACAGAACATTTCAAGATAATCTCCAACAAAGAAATGTTCCATTCGACTCGGCTCGTTCTTCCTACTCTGTCTGCTAGTTCACCGTGGCCCCCGGGATCTGTCCGCGCTCCAACGCGCTCACTAGATTTGATCAAAAACAGAAAGGAAAACGTAACAAGGATTAAAACTCATATCGTTCAATAAACCGAACAGGGTCAGATCGCTTACTACAACCCATTTCCTTATCTAATTATTTCCTTCGATCTGATGTAAGCTGGTCGTAGAGAAGAAGGAAACACTCTCGGGCGATGCTACGGAAGACGATGCCTGATTGGACAGCGGGCACTTTCGGTTTTCCCCAAAGCGTGCGCGGTTGACTTTTCCGAGCTTCCCGCTCGTGTGTTATTTTTTCCACCTGAACACATTTGTGTCTCGCCACCTCCCCAATTTCCGTCCCCAAATAAACCTTTCTCGCTAAGAGACCTTATTATTTGATACGGTGCCTTGTCCGCTTGTTCGATACAAAACTGGTGGCAGCGGTTCTCGACATGACTCACCTGAAGCCACCTTCGGAACCAGCCAGATTGACCGCCAGTGCAGGCTTCAGGGAGTTCTGTCAGGTTCTTATGTCCGTTCTGGAGACAAGGCAGTCGTACCCGGACACGCTTTCGTCGCTAAAGCCAAATGACAACTTCGTCAGCTAGCATGGTCGAACCAGTGTTTACTTGGCCTCAGTCGCAGCCATGGATCGCGCGCGATATATCGCGCTGACGAAGACCTCTGCTTATGAGGTGCAGTTGGGCGCCGATGTTGAGTCACTGCTTACTTCACCCCGTCAGGTCTTCGCGATCCCCAAGCCCCCTGTGGACACCTATAGGCGATTTACGTCCTGCCTGCAGCTCCCTGGTGAGAACTCCGGTAATTATTTGGGGAATCTTTATCACCTTATCTCCGCAGCCTCCCCCGGAAAACATTTAAGTGTAACTGATGTCGATCTGGTTGCACATTTCCGCGCTGAGTTGTTAGTTGATAACCGTCGTCGGAGGTTACTAAAGAAGACCAATCTTTCGTCGGATCTCCTTCTGACCGTTGTGCGGGAGTGCAAGGACTGCTATGGGTCGTCGGTCTCCCCTCCGTGTTACTCAACTTTGGTCCTCCGGCAACGGAAGACTCAACCATTGGCGACGTAGATGTACCGAAATTTCGAGTAATTCCTACCCTGTCCCTACTGTAACATCAAGCTCTGACTTTTCTGCGCCTATTCTCAACATAATCGCTCACAGCAGACGATTAGCCTTCCTTGTAGAAACAGGGGCCGCCTGCTCCTTGCTGAGCCCTAGAGGATTATCGCACGCATGGCTTCAGCCAGCCAAGATCTCACACAAGCACCCCCATATCAAGGCCGCTAATAAAACGCCCTTCTCCTTTTCGTCACTGGTCGACGTACCTCTTCGTCTGAATTCATCGAAATTTCGCCATCGCTTTTGCCACCGGCCATACCATGTCTGAGACAACCACGGTTCCCTTTCATTTCCCCATAGCTCTGATACTCGGTTAGTCTGTGACTCGGTCGGTTCCAACCTCCTCCAGCCTTCTGACCTAGCACCCTTAGTCCCTGATTCCGTCGACTTCTCTCTCAAACAGGTGACTGCCGTTCGCAATCTTATCTGTCAAAATTCTGCTGCTTTCGCATGGGAGGGTAAATCTGTAGGTAGAACGAGCGAACGTGTTGCAGCATACCATCGACATGGCTTCGTCTCGCCCAATTAGTCAACCACCTTGACGTGTGCCCGTTCATGCCCAAAAAAGGGCATCAAGTACACGTTGGACAAGCACATCATTCGTTCATCTTCTTCGTCTTTGGCCTCGCCCATGGTTCTCTCACAAAGGAGGATGGATACTTACTGTTATGTTTGACTACCGGAAGTTAAATCCTGTGACAACCAAAGATTATTTCACATTATTTCGCATAGATACTGCCATGGAGGTGCTGGCAGATGCTGTCGTTTCTCCTCGCTTGATCTACAATCCGTCTAGTGGTAGGTAAACATGGCTCCCGAGGACAGGTGTAAGAATGCATTTTCCATTCCCTGTGGGCTGTACCAGTTTGAAACCATGCATTTCAGGTTGGCAAACGCGCCTGCGACCTTTCAACGTCTGATGGCCTCAGTTTTACGGAACTTGTGTCTGGCTGCATGTCAGGCCTACCTGGACGATTTTATCGTATATGGGTCCTCGGTCGACTCACACCGCGTTAATCTTCAAACCATTTTCACCCGTCTCCAGACCGTGGGCATCCAACTGAACCCAGCCGAATGCTGTTTCCTTAAGAGGTCTGTCCCATTCTTGGGTCACATTGTCTCAACTGATGGAATTACATGGGATTATTGATGGGATCACATTAAGAATGTGCAAATTCGACGCTGGCCACAGCCTACGTCCGTTTCCGAACTCCGCAGTTTTCTAGGGTTGGACTCCTAGTATCGCCGCTTCATAAAGGATTTTGCACACATAGCCGCTCCTCTGCGTAGTCTTACTAGCAAACAGATCAATTTTCACTGGTCTGACGACTGCGGGACATCCTTTGAAGAACTAAATCGGCGTTTGACATGCCCTCCTTCGTTGGCCTTCCTGACATTCCCGAGTCGGCCCCGTCCTTCGTTTTGGACACCGACGCTTCGTACTTAGCGCCCGGGGCAGTCTGTCCCAACAAAAAGTCCATGAACTTGAATATCAGCCCGCTTTTGTCAGCCAGGCACTTACTAAACCTTAGCATAACTATTCCACAACTCGTAAGGAACTTCTTATCATCGTGGCCTTTGCCAAAAAGTTTCACCATTACCTCGCCGCAAACGGTTCATATTACGCACCGATTACCAGGCACTGCGGTAGTTGGAGAAATTCAAGGATCCGACTGGCAGGCAGACCTTGTAGGGTATTCATACACTGCCGTCCACCGTGCCGGTAAGAAACATTAGAATGCGGACGCATTGTCTTGTCGGGCACAGACGCCATCGCCGCACGACACATATGCCCGGTGACTGCCATTATATTTAGCGCTCCTGATCGCTCTTCATGGGCGTCGGCTCAGGTTGTTGACCCATACATATCTCTTATTTATGATCGCATTCGTCGCAGGGCGTCAAAACTGTCGAGCGAGGAGATGAGAGGTTCCAGGTGGGAATCTCGATGCCTTTGGTTGGCGTGGAGTGGCCTTCATATTTGCTACGACGTGCTACCTCTTCAATATTCTCCTGCCGATCCACTTCTTTTGGCGTCATCGCACAATGCGATCTATCCCATACTCTCTCGCCTCTATAGTGATCTCAGTCACACCGGTCAGTCCCGCACAGTCGTAACCGTGCGCAGCGTTTCTAGTGCCCAACCTAACGCCGGGTCTCCCAGGACACTCCCTCGGTTTAACTCCTGCTGTCTGAAAGTCTGACTACTGCCATCCCTGGCTATGACATCTGCTGTAACTAAGGCCTTATAACGGGTCGAACTCCTTGGGCATCTTTTCTGTAGGCCCGAATGTTACAAGTGGCCGACGCCCGTAGGTGACTATGGGGTTTTTTAAGCAACTCCAGACCCGGTTCACTCTCCTTTCTCCCACCTCCACGACTTTGGTGCTCCCTCATTCGGTAGAAGACATTTTAAACAATTTGAACCGGGTTTGGGTCTCCAACTATACCCTTATTGCGCTGAAGGGCATTCCGAGTACTAACCTCACCAAAAAGCTTTGCTCTCTCTGAATTATTTTGCTTGTCCCTTACGCCTGTAACGCCTCCCTAGCACCTTTATAATCTAAAGATTAAGTCTTTTGAGGTCCTCACGATTATTCCTGTAGCAGTGTCCCCATAGAGATTAGTGAAAACGTCTACTAGCCTTTGGAGTACTACGGTCTGCAATTTAACTAGAATGGCACCCTGCAAATCTTTGTAAAAAATAGTTATCAGGGGAACCTTGCTAGCATGCTGTCGTACCGGAGTCGAGCTAGGATTAATTTATCTGTTGATCGGCTTTGAAAGCCCAACCGAAATGTACTTTACACTTCAGAACTGGCCGACACCTCGGAGACCTTATGCCCGACTGTTTATTGCTCACTACAGGCGTAAAAACGGTGTCATACGTGTTGTCCCTTGGCCTAAACATGCTAAAATAAGCCTTAAGGTAAACAGCATCCAACAAGTGAAGCCTACACCTCCACACCCTATGATTCACCCAGTATCCATTTGACGTATTTTCCGGGAGGCAATGCACGCTATATCAGACGGCCTGAGAACCGTCTCTTTTAAAACTCCACTTAATTCCTACTCAAATGTTCACTAGTTAGCGTACTCACATGTTTTGATCTACGATCAAAATTATCGACCCCGAAAAGCTGTGGGAATGGCCCTTCGAAGCGCTCACATAGTTCGTGCTAAGCTTACATTCCCTGGCACCGACAAGAAGGGTATTCTATGACGGGAACATCGCCATAAAATGCTTACTATGAAAGCCTTCAACATTAAATTACAACAAAATGCAGCCATAGTATCTCCATTTTAGTCTCAATAGTAGAAATTAAGCAAAAAGTAAGCACAAGGATACATATGAGCAGTCAAGAAAGGCAATAAACGCGGGATGGTAGCCAGCAAACCGGGTAAGACAGGATGGCATCAGCACGATATGAATGTGCGTTCGGCGGTGTCTCTCCCAGAATAAACATGCAAGCGCTTGTCGTTCCCGATATAAGAACAACGGGAGGCAACCAGCCAGATAGTGCGTCAGGAGGCAACGGTGTCTCGGTTACTTGCCAATGTGGCGTGGAAGAAGGGAGATAAAAATGGGAAGGGGGTGAGGTCGACTGTCAACGGGGAGAACATGTGGGCTTACTTTAAGAATCCCTTTCTATGTTTCTTTACATCACGTGGATAAAGGGGCGGCTTACGTGGTGTCTACTTCAAAAATAAGGTGTCAGACTTAAGAACGAAGGCAAAAAGCCAGAGTAAATTTGCTGTTTGTCTGCAAAAAAGGAAGGGCCTCCGTTTCAGTGAACTTTAACAGCTTCATCCCTTGCAGACGATATACTCAAAGGGTCCTGGCCATCAGTTCCGACCACGCGTTTTAATTTGTATAAGAGAGCCCGGTTCCGTGAAGGGCCTATGGGAGTGAATGAATGAAAGAAACCGTGTTACCAAACATTTCTGATTGAAAATTATTCAGTAATTGTTACGACCCGGCCTGGTATTCAGAAATCACGCGACATATATGCGCCCTCGAATGTTATCCCCAATACTAATGCGGCAGAAGAGAAGAATGTACTAAAAATCTGCAAGTCGTTCTTACTGGAAAAATAATACGTATTTATATCATCTTGTTGATGTTCGCGTGCATTCGGTCCGATGCGTTTCGAGAAGAAAATTCCCGACGAGCCGACCGGCTTCTTGCATACACGGACCAATCAGGTTCGGGAGAAGCAGCCAACGGCGAGGCGCTATCATCATATTGACAGAGTGTCGACAGCGTGTGAGAGAAGGCGTACGGGACCTTCAGTAACTGGCTGCCTCCTGTTTTGGGAGCGTATGCACTCCCAACAGTAATGTATGTTACGATTTACGTAAATGCACCCGGACGACATACCTCGGAAAAATGAGGAGCTGTTTGATGAGATTATCAAGAGAAAATGTGAATGAAACTTGTTCCTGAATACTTCACAACACCCTGTTTGTGACATAAGAAGCCTAGAGGCCGCGTATATGACTATTCCAAGGGGAAGCATGCTCCGCCGGAGCTCGAAGAGCCAATGATAAGGATTACTTCTCACAGAAACCCTGTCCACTGGCAGTTGGTTCGAGCCGGCGTGGCTCGGCCCAAAGGGATTAGAAGGTTCGAAGATAGGGGCACGGACACTTTATTCGTCTCCGTCAAGAAGGTTTAGCTTGTATGTTGCAACTTTCAGCCAGTCCTTATGGCAAACCACATTTCTTGAACAACAACTGCAAAACAACTAGAGTTCGGATTAATTGCTTTGGATATATTTCGTGCATAACTGCCGACTAGCGTCACATGGCAGTGGTCCATTGAACCAGAACTTGCTAGTTTAAATCTCATCAGTGAAATATACCCTTAAAGCTTTTGGCTGCTATCCATTTCATATTTGCTCGTGCTTAAAATGAGGGTAAGTCGAGGAAATCGCAATATAACCACGGTCTTGATGAATTATAAATGAACTCCTGTTATCGACAAAAGGGAAACATGCGGCTAGGATTAACCATGAAAATCCACTACCAGAAAGGAAACAAAAATTGAAACATATTAGGACGGTAATCCAATATAGTAACCAGATATTTAAAGAAAAAAAGATGGCCACACCGGGACGGGTTTATTTAAGTGCTGACGTTCTGAGGAGCTTGGTGGACCCCCGACTGTCAAAGCGTAAAGTGCACTTAACCAGAAATTTCAAATAGCATGCTGCGTTGGTCGGCCTCATGCTGATCAATTTTTCCTTTCTCTCGCTGTCTCGGCCTCTTGGGGGAAAAGGGCTGAACGACTGTACCTTCAGAACCTCTTTGCAGCCACTGGTTGTCTCAGACATTTTATCGAGAGAAGCAGGCGCCGAGCGCACAGGTGACGGCCAAATGAGCAACGACCCAAAGTCTGAAGGGTCATTCTCAATGTAAAACGGGGCCTCCCAGGCAGTGTCTCGGCTGTTTCAACCAGCCAGGGTAGGCAAAGCCCTCCGACCTCAGGCAACACTACGGCGCCGTCTGATGCAACTTAAGGACACACAACCACCCGTTGAAATATCAGGAGTTGTCAACAAAATTAACTGCAGTGAGGGTGACTGCAACTACGCTGGGGAAACCGGGCGGAAATTGCAGACCCGCCTACAAGAGCACAAATCCGCTACTCGGCGGCTAGATCCAATCTCTTAACTAGAAACGTATGTTGGAGAAACCGGGCATATTTTCGATCTCCAGAGAGCTAACATCTCAGGCCGAGACAACGCAACAGCAGAATGGCTAGCACTCGAGTCTTGGTACTCCGATAACAACTCCATCGACAGCCAACGGGACCTTCCTGCAGCCTACGAATTCCTACGTCATCATGTCCGTAGAGCTCAGGACCAAGTAACGACACTGGACTTAAGAAGGCCTTACACAGACAGGCCGACGGCGAGTCTACTTGGCGAAAAAGAAGAACCCTCAGACCGACCACCCGACGAAGCAATGACTCACAAAACACACAGATAAACGCCTTCCAACAATTCCCCAAGAGACCGAGGCAGCGAGCGAAGAGAACAATCGATCAGAATGAGACTGGCTGACGCAGCATGCCATTTGAAATTTCTGGTTGATTAAATTCACTTTACACTTTGACAATGGAGAGTCGACAAACTCTTCAAAACGTCAGCACCTTAATAAACCCGTCCCGGTGAGCCCATCTTTTTCTTAAAATCATAAATCCGGATCTCTTAACTTAGCCATTCTAAACTAAATATTTTTTGTCAAAGAATAGACTGCCTCGTAATATCTTTAAAGTGAACACTAAGCGTAAGTTTCTGTTGAAGCGTTATTCGCTTGTGAGAGCTGAGGCACCGGGTTTGTGAAATTCTAGTCGCGTCAGAGCTTTCAATTAAGAAATTAAGGATTATGAGGCCTGAAGTTTACAGGAATTTCAGGAAAGTCTGAGCGAATCACAACTTTGACATGTCGGAGATTGCCGCTAATGCAATGCCTGTTCGTCAAGCCGAAGAGAACTAAATTTCTAAAATTGTACTCAAACTCTTTAGTTTGGTCAAATATTAACTGGTCTACATGTCTGAAACCCTCACATGAGCTTTCGCGCAGTAACAGTTATCTTTTCGGTTGTATAGGAAAGCTGATGTTTTCAGGTATTAGGGGTCAACGAGCAAATATTTAATCGGACTCTATTTGTAGACGCTGTGACAATTTTGCCTTCCAGGTTAAAATTTTAGAGTCCCATCCCAAGGCTTTTGCAGGCGCCTTGCTGATGTATGCGCCATGGGCAGGGGAGATATGCCGGTTACATCTAGGTCATACATTTGGTTCTAGTCTATCACTGACAGAGAACACACTCCTCAGAAGAATCGAGGTCAATAAGGGCAGTATCAACTTTATTATATGCAGCCACTTGTTTAATAACTGCCTTATCACCTTCACCGGATAGAGCTGCTGGTAGCTTCTGGACAAAAATATTTTCACAATCAAAAATTCACGTGAGAATATATTTACAGGGTGAGAGTTATAGTGGTGCTGACGTTTAGATCTTGGTCGGCTCACCCTCGTTACAACGTTCTATACAGAAGATCGTAAATGTTTTAAATCTCCGGTCGAGCTAGTCGGTCTTGGGTTGACTAACTTTTTCTTTTTTTGCTGCCTCAGTATGCTGCAAAAGTTTGAGAGGTTTGGCGGAGGTTTCCACTAAAATTTATCACCTCAATGTAGGATGGCTGAAACTCTGCTAACCCTTCGGGTGACTTCGTCGTCGGGTCGGGTCGTCTTGGTTTCCTTAGGTTCACTGTGACCATCATGTCCTAGTCTTTGTTTGTGAAATGAAACATTGATTCGTAAGGCAAACGAAGGTCAAGACAGATGTCAGCGGGCAGCTAAATACCATGATCGCAACTCGTTCCGTCCTCCAGATGCTGCAGCCAAATATGGTCCCTCCTGAAAGGTCGGAAGTATAACCAGTTTCTCCTATGTGAGTTGCAGGCTGAGAGCATGGATCCCAGTGACCAGTTTGTGTTCGTTTACGTGAGTCTGCAGTTTTCGCCTAGTTTCCATAGCGTAATTTCAGTCTCCATCAATGAAACTTATTTGGTAGACAACTGTCGAGGTTTTGGTGAGTGGCAGTATGTCAAAGATTGCTTTGGTAGGCTCTCCAAACTGGCCGCGATATCGCGTCAGGCCTAAACGGAAACCAAATCCTTGTGCGGCAGCCGTAAACGAATGTGAATGCCTGGTAGGCCACTGCATTGTGGCTACACTCGAATAGTCAATGCGGTGATTTCAACAGACGAACTACCATATTACGTCGAACTCCATTATCCGACATGACCTTCATCAGACGGGCGCAGCGGGAGAAGTTCGCAGGGGCTTCTGAAATTTGCCTCAACTACGTTAGTTGATACAATTATTGACACAAGCGAACATTCTCCATTTTCGTTCTTCGCGATTCAAGTAAGTCAAGCCAAGGAATCAGGTTGACTTCATATCTGGAGCCTACCTGTAAGGCTGAATGGCAACCACTAGGTCATTCGGTCCTGATGATGGGTGATCGTACGTGCCCAAATAGAGTATGTGCAATGCAAGTTTTTTTCGTGATCCAGCACTTGCTATTCTAACAGAATCGCAAGTGAGAAAGAAGATAATTGTAAAAGTTACCGGAAATATGTAGTTTCCGTAACGAATTTCCAATGAGTTAATGCAAGATATCGTCCAATTATGATTCATCGTTCAAAAACTTCGGTCTCACTAATTACTTTACAACCGACGTCGGCAGAAAAGTCTATAAACCTCATGTAATTGATAACACTAAAATCCTCCAAACGTCCAGGTGGTCAGTTACTTGATGGATGGATAGATGGTGGAGAAATGTGGAATTTGTAAAGATATCAAGACCACTGGAAGAAAAAAATACAGGCCTTAGGGAAGAGAAAAATGAGGTGTTGTTCTTACCGATATAGCTCAACTGAACGGGCAGGAATATGAGGCCTACCAAAGCGCCGAACACGACAATTCCGAGGTACATTCGAAAGTAAAAAATCTGAAAGAGGCGAGACTTGGCAAAGGCGAGGACTATTATGCCGCCGAATTTTGTCAAAGTGATTCCTCTGAGTACCTAAAAAAAAAGTTTAGGAAAGTCCATCTGACATTGAAAACATGACAGCATGAGGCTTTATTCTGGAATTGGGAAAGGTTCTAAATTATAGTACAAAATACGATGGACGCGAGCATCACAAATGATTCAGGCTTTGCTTCCCTGTGCTTTTATACGTAAGAAAGGGAGCTTCTAAGAGGACTAAGAGAGTTTCATACGTATATATTTGGTAGGAAATATGGTTGAGAAAGCGTTTGGTCGGATGACAAGACTTCATTCCGCTCTAACGAATATGACCTGTCAATCGCATTACTGCTAGATGCGCCACCGAACGATTATTTCTACTAAACGAAATTCGGCACAACAGCACAGGGCAGGATACACGACTTCTGCGGTATGGTTAGATAAACCAGTGAACTAAGCAACAGACACATGCAAATTATCAAACCGTTCGTCAATATAACCCTTTGTAAAACTAAGCTAAACTGAACGAAACCCGTGCTTTGACAGATTCACCCCCGCCAGGACCATAAAACGTGGAATTCATTAGTTATAACTCTATGCTGGACCTACCGATTAATTAACGAGATCGATCTTGATAACTGTAATGGCAAGAGCCTAACAATTAAATTCTGTTCCGTAAAAAATTATCCAAATAGGGAAATTAGCTAAATGATTTCGGAAGTAACGTCTCGCCGGTCCAGTCGTCAGACAGGATACACTCGTCCCGTTCCGCCTCGCAGCCGAAAGCTAGAGCCCTCGCGATCGTTCGCATAGTGACAAACCACTGTACAGGAGTTCGGACGAGCATATATGAAGTGGCAATTAAGATTTACAATAAAGCATTTGAAGCCCTGTGTTTGCTGATAATATGATATTTTTTCATAATTTTACAAGTGCATATCTAAACTACAAAGATAGCGCTATAATAAGAAACCAGCCTAGGACAATGAAATAGCATAAGCATATGAATAGCAGGATTCTATTAGGGCGATTTATAATGAACGCGAAAACTCGTCACGAAATTTACGATGTCATTTGCTTTGGAATATTTTGCCACGTTCGACTCTTTGAATTTAATCGCAGGGGGGGGGGGATCTAAGCGTTTTCAACGTGGGGATCTACGTGTTGCTAAAATATGCTCATTAAGGTGCTCAACTTGTA